>ONZK01002211.1:23290-71603 GCA_900322385.1 Pharnaceum exiguum | reverse complement strand
GGGGGGGGGGGGATCAAACTGTAAATATAAATTCACGTATTACAGTCAAAGTCTGTAATACTAAACAAATTAGACAATTTATATTCAGTTGATTATCCGGTATTCCACTTTTCAGTTGATTATCCGGTATTGCCATTTTTATATCTCTGATACTAAACAAATTAGACAATTTATATTGGAGAAGAGTCCACTCTTCTAAACAAAACCAACAAGTCTTTGGTACACCGATTGCACCTAAGAATTGGTGAAACAAAACAGTAGGTGGTACACAGTTAAAAGAAAAGGAAACTGTATGTGAGAATAGTTAGGTTGATCTAGCTAGTTTTTGTGTGAGTGCATAGAAAATTTCTTATTTGTACGGACAATGACTTAATTTTTATCTTCCACTTTTGCTTGTCTAGTAATACATAATAAAAGGAATAGTGCTGTTTTGGTGATTGGCTGGATAAGAGACTAAAGGGTTGTTTAAAAACCAATAAGGTATAACTCATGAAGAAAGAGGTATTTATCGAGGCACTAGGAAAGGCTAATTTATGAGACTTGTACTACTTTTGCCGGTTTTGTGCCTGTCTAACGAAGGAAATCCATTATTGCTTTTACATGAAGTGACCTACCTTTTGGACCAAGTACAAATAATAATAATGGCAAACACAAGTAAACTTTGTTTGGAAAGGAACAGAGGATTGAAATTATATGACAAGAAAGTATACATGTCCTTCTGTAGTTTTGTGTTTTAATTTTTCTTAGCATCATTGTCATTGTCTTCTGCTGAGGAACTTTAATGGCTACGTCATTTCCCTATACTTAAAGACAAGAATTGTGGTTAATTATGTAACACTATGAGATAATGACATAGGGCAAAATTTGGAGAGACCAAGTGCTCGAGGAGTGATATTCAGGGATGCGAAGGGGATAAAACACAAAGCATATCTACGACCAGGAAAACTGAATGAAATAGTGTTATCAGCTGGTGCACTTGGAAGTCCTCAGCTTTTGATGCTTAGTGGCATTGGACCTAGTTCTCATCTTAAGGAACTTGGGATAAATGTGCTCGTTAATCAACCAATGGTAGGACAAGGAATGGCTGATAATCCTATGAATGCTGTCTTGGTTCCGTCTCCAAATCCTGAGGAAATTTCTCTCATCCAAGCTGTTGGAATCACAGATTTTGGCACCTACATTGAAGCTGCTAGTGGTGTTGGCTTTGCCAGTTCTATAATTCACTCACTTCCTGTGTATGCTCAGGTATACTTCATAACTCCTTCCCTCAATTTCTGATGTTATGTCAGGAATCAGGATAACGTTTTCACAATATGAAAGCTAAACTAAAGTGAGTTTGTGACTATAACAGACATTTGACGTAAACCATGTGGAAAACATCTAGGGTCATGTTACATAACTCACATTGCTGGAGAAACTATAGAGATATATATATATAGTTGATGTAAACCATGACATCTTGGACTTGGTCATTTAAGTCTTTATTTAATTTAATCTCGGAAACTACAGTGACTTAGCTTGTAGATCATACCAACTTGAAATAAACCATGTGGAGAACATCTGGGACCAGGTCCAGTGAGAATGGTAGACATTGGTTTATCTGTGGAAAGTACAATGAGCTCTAGTTAAGGTGACAGATCTGAACAATATCTGTTTCACCTTATCAGGTCTGACTGTTGCATGCATCTCTTTTGTCAGAGAAAAAACAAACTTATTCCTACTTCCTAGTAGAGCTTGTGAGTTGTGACTATATCTCCTTGTTGCAGACTGATCAACCTTCAAGCATTGCAAATACGGACCAGAGGACTTTGTATAATCAGAAAGCAATTGAGCTCCTCAACTCTGTAGCAAATGATGCCTTTTACGCTGGCCTAATCCTTGAGAAGGTCATTGGTCCAATTTCTTCAGGACACCTATTTTTAAAGACCATAAACCCAAATGACAACCCCTCTGTCACATTCAACTATTTTAAAGAACAGCAAGACCTTGACCGTTGTGTCAAGGGTATGGAGACCATAATCAAGGTCATTGAGTCGAAGTCCTTTTCGAAATTTCGATATCCTGACATGTCTGTCCAAGACATGTTAACTACCATGGTTATTCTCCCCCTCAATAGGGTACCAAGACCATCCAATGACACCGGTGTTACTGACCTGAAGCAGTTCTGTAAGGAAACTGTAATGACTATATGGCATTATCATGGAGGTTGTCAAGTTGGCAAGGTGGTTGATAAGGATTACAAGGTTTTCAACGTGACTGGTTTAAGGGTTGTCGATGGCTCCACATTTACTGCTTCTCCCGGAACTAATCCTCAAGCTACGGTTATGATGCTTGGGAGGTATGCTTGACTATGTCCCCAATTTACTGGTTTCTTCCTCTCAGTGACATTCCTAGTATCTTTCTTCTCTGTACTCTGACATTGTTTGTGTTGTTTTTTCTTGCCAAGTTTACATTTTGACGTATTATGGGCTAACTAATACAGGTATATGGGACAAAGCATACTGAGCAGCAGTTAGAGGATTATCAGATAAAATAGTCCAAAATGTTTGTCCAAAATCCAGATTCTTGTGTTTATAGTTTAGCTACACCATTCAATCCATAACTTCAACTCATTCCTCTGTAATTGATGAACTATGTCCACTGTACTAGACATCAGTGGCAGATACACTCAGATTGGTGAAAAGTTTTTTCAAATTCAGTTAATTACATTTGTATGAAATTCTATTTCTAAATGAAGTGTACAAAATGACACCCGTTGCGTACTTCCACACCCGAGTGACACCGCTAAGGTATATTTACAGATCCGCCTCTACTTGACAAACGTGATTAGATGTTGATAGATTGGCTTTGTTAAATGAAATTCTGATGAGGATCCCATGCATACCCTAATCCATACATAAAGATTACCTCTACAATAAGAGTAAAGAGTAAAATGGAGAATTTACAGGGAAAACATAACCTTGTGGCATATGCGATGGAAGAAAATGTGAAGATCCGAGGAGCGAGGACTTAAGAAAAGATAGGCATACAAGAATACGAATCAACAATATGGACCTAAAATTGTCATCCTTCCTCTACCGGAACTAACGCCTACAAGAAAAGCTATCCTTCAGCCTTCCATGAGCTTCAATTACAACCGCGTGTAACCACAACAGAATCTCCCCCGCTCTCTTCACTTTCTCCCTCTTTTTGGAGTGTGAGCAAAATCTTCACAATTATGCACAATCTGCTAACAGTCAATCTAACTGTTCAAATGGCACCCGAACAAACAACTGGCCATGCAATGTTACCACAGCAGACGTCTGGTGAGGGTCGATCCTCGATGGTAAGCTCACAACCTGACAAAACCAAAATGAACGTCAAAATGACTAGAGTTTACAAGATGAAAATAATTTCAAACACTTGATAACATCCACCATCCACACAATGTTCAAGCTGAGGCAAAAGGCATATTAACTACTCAATTGTCAGCATCTTCGTTTGATTGAGATGGTAGAAATGGATTAAATATGATGGCAATCAAACCTGAAACAAGGGAAAAAGAGACCATCGACAATCCTTTCTGATTCAGCTGTCAATCTTACTCTCTTTATTTTTTGAGAGAGATCCAGCTGTCAGTCTAACTACCTAGGTTGTTCAGTAGTAGTCACACCCTTCTTAAAAAACGTACCCTTTTTGAACTGACATTCTATCCCTTTAAATGCAACAACACGACAGCAGCCCTGATTGACAATTATATACATCCCTTCAGCCACTTAACCTTAAAAACTCAGTTTCACATTTTAACAGTGATATCAAGTAACTAAAAGGCTATGTACAAGGGTCCAACTGCTATGCTACTGCTATCAGATAAACAAGTCTAATTCAGTCAACCCAAAAAAAAAAACGATTGCTAGCTAGAAACATAGCATGGACTTTCAGACCTCTGGATTATTAGGCCTCATGCTTCGACTGTCGTCCTGGTTTTAAAGTCCATCAGGCTGCATATTGGGCTATTTTCCATCCCATCCATACCCAAAAATGAGAATACTAATGCACAAACATGTATCAGAACTTCCCATTGGTATGCTTATCTTTTTATGCAGCATCAATTAATATATAGCTCATTGACCAACTCCACAATGGAGGCTTCCAACATACCTAAACGATAAGTCCAGTTACCCTGAGTGTGGATCCCTCATTTCAATACAAGTAACAGACAAGCCACTTGTCAACCCAAAACGAAGTCAAGCACCACTTTAAAATTCCCTTGAACATATAGGCAGTCAGAGTGATAGGAGTGCTCAATTTATGCTTCTGAAGTTTTAAACTCAAATTTCGACAACTGTGGGGGATCTAAAAGTAAAATTAGGCAGTGTCACTTTATACTTAAGTTCGAATTTTGAAGTATTATCTAAAGCCATATTGGGAAAAGAGAATTTACCCTCCAAGGTGTCCCACTAAAAGCACTAGAACACCCTTAGAGATGGATAGACGAGAATCAAGAAACCCATACTACTGATGTTCCAACTATACCCTTTTCAAGAAAAAAAGTTACCTTTTTGAAGGGTGTAACATTCCAAGGATTGTCAGGGTTTTCGGGTTCACCAGATATAACAAGACGACCAGCTGGGTCTGACTGGACACGCACCTGTAAACATATGAATTCATAATAAATAAACATATTTAACAGTTGGATGCTGCCAACTTATTCATAAGAACATAAAAATAATTTTAAATAAACTGTGTGGGGCTAAAAGCAAAAACAAAATCAAAATTACTCAAAATCTTTCAAGTACAATGAGAGGTCGTATGCTGCAATGAACTTGATAAGCTTCTACAGTATGCAATAGCACATGTTATGGAACAAAAAACGCTACAGGAACCGGAAAGTAAAACATAGGTCCATACTTCTATCAGATTCACAAGTACATTTGATTACTTATGGTACCATCAATATTTTTCGCCTACAGAAAAACTTGTGAAGAAGAGTTTATCCTTCATACTTTTAATCAGGCAGTAAGGAAATGCTCCATATTCTGGACAACTAAAGCTAAAAAACAGTCAGAAAATTCACCTCTTCACGCAGGAGCCCTGGAACTAAAGCATAAACTTCATAGCAATCTTTCTGATGCAAAGGATAAAAACATACAAGTAATCAGTATGTGTAATACATTCAGAAAGGACAACAATCATTCACTCTTTAGTACAAAATCAGAAACTTACAGTCACTCGAACATTGATCTTCACCCAATCAGCAGGTGACCCAATGTCAATCACTGTGGTTTCAGACCTGGAAGACAGGGCACAGCAACAGAGCTTTAGAACATTTAAGCAGTACCAGAATACATTTAGGACACAATAAAACAACGGCAAGGAGGAATTTGATAATAGTAGTTATAATAACAATAAATAATCACTCTGCCCCGTTTATGTCCATAAACAATGAGCATTATAAGATATATCCTAACAGCCTAGGTTTTGAGCAATTAGCCAGTTATGTGAAATCATTAACTCAGAGCCCAATAGAGCATCTCACGAGGGGGGCAGTTATCAGGAACTCTAAAGCAACAGTGCAAGACCACACTGAGAATAACATATACCAAAAGCACCTTTTTGGCAAACAGGAAATAAATAAATGACTTCGGAAAAGATGAGAAAGCCCTTAACTGTGATTTTGACACTTTAGCACGAACAACATTCATCGAAGTATCCATTGACGAAGGTTGCTTACGCTTCAATGTACCTGATAAACAGAACAATTATCTCATATTGCAAATATACTTAGGAAAACAAGAAGAACTTATACTCAAAATTCTGTGAACAGAAACCACTAGTATAATTCCAAAGACAGTAAGAAACTCACCAAGATTTTTCAGTTGCTTTTCTTTCTTGCTTGGGGGGACTAAATTCTTGTCCTTTAAAAACAAATACACCCAGTCAGAAATCCAAGACATTAACATAAAAAAAGCCTTCTGATGGAGAACAAAACAATCTTCAAGAGTAAAGAAAATGAACATATGAATTACATGGATGAATGATACCTTTACAATGGGGTCACTAACTTCACCGTTATCAAGCGTACGCTGTGAATGCCAACCCTGCATCGCACGCGCAGCAGCATCTCTACGTGCCCTTCCTGATCCAGAAGCCTGGACACGCCAAATCAGAGAAAAAGGACTAAATTTTAAAATATGGCAGAGCCAAACCCTAACTCTCCCCCTTGTTTTTTTTTTAAAAAAAAAAGATAAGGCCCATATGTCACCTATCATACAAGATGGACAAAGTATCGGTTAAGGACTTAAGGTCAACGTAATTACTTTATCACATCAGCATGTTTCTGCTCTACCAACGGAAACGAAGTATAATGCTGGACTCAATCAAAACCAACTGAAACGGCAAGTTCAAGGCCTCAAAATACCTGATTCTCGGAGCCCCCGGAAAGACCAGGTAAAAGAAGACTGTCTTCACTCATTCTATATCTCTCATACTCAAGAAGTGCCTAAAAAACACAACAATAAAACTTCAAATATTAACAGTAAAAAAATATGGAGAACACTCTCGCAAGAACTGAAGAGTCCAGACAAAAAAGCAACTGGCAAATCTAGGCACAATGCCCAACCAAAAGAGCTAGAAACACTTGAGTAATACACAGTAAACGTTCAGCGCATACTCGCCCTACGCGTCACTAGTCCTACATTAGTTTAACCTATCATTAAAGATGTTCAATAGCCTCATATTAGAACCTCTAATAAGAACAATCCAGAATTCCAGACTAAGAAAACAACTTAACAACAACGTTTCTTTATTGTTTACCATTCAGAACACACATAAACCTGCACATACTAAAGGCTAAGCAAGATTGTGAGATGCATCACATACACCTAATTGGATTTTCTATTGTGACAAAAAAATGTTTTAATTTTAGAGAGTAATGGTGTTGGGGCAATCTTTAAGACACCAACCATCCTCCGGCACCAGAAAGTCCTACGAGATCTTGTGTTCGCTTCTATCTTTTCTCCTTCGCATCTTATCCAACCCTCCTTCCCAGTTTGTATTAAAAGTAAGTTGTTGTAACCCGAGACCAAAGGAGTGCATGTTATATAAGGATGTCCACTTTAAGAGGGGTTGCTGATAAGTGTCTCACTCCAACCAAGGGCATCAGGATGAACTCCCAAATCCCGAAGAAAAGACACATATAACAGATTGATACATTGCCCTGTTATGCAAACACCCAACCAATTGCCACTTATAACTAATCTGGAGAAGCAAAGACAATAAATACGTCCATAATCTAGATAGTACTCGAACTAACATCAGCTTATTTCATCCAAGAGAAACAACAGACAATGCCAACCCTCGACCAAATCAGAAGATGACGAATCCAAGTTCCGTGATGGACAACCCATCAAACTCAGGGGGCGTCAGGACATACTCCTGAAGAACACCCTGATATTAAAACAATCAACCATCTGCTATTAAAATGCATGCGACACCCAAAGAGACAAACAACCGTCATAACATGAGAGCTTATCAAATATAAGAGAGCCCAAAAGCCACTCGTGGATGAAAATGTTAAGAGGTCTGAACAGTCAAGATGTACAAATAAGTTCCAACACACAGCAAACGAAAGGGTTTACCACAACATCTAACAACGTGAGAGACCACCTAAACAAGAAACAGGATATGAAGACGAAACCGGGCTGATAGAACTTATCACACCAGTCACTTGCTCACAGTTAGTGCCCAACAAAAGGAGACGAATGGAGCATGATGGTTTGGAACCAAGGGGTACATAATAATTAATCAAGAAGGACAAGCTACAAAAATAAGCCCAAGGGAAAAATCAAGATTTTATATACCATTCTGTGTGGCATTTCCTTTCTCACTTTAATCCTGAACGTACGTGATTGTGGCTCTATTTATAATAGATTTAATTGTAAATGCTGAATGATTAAATAATAAAGAGGGTAGGACAGGAGATGGCACATGGAACAGAGGATTTGGAATATATAGGTGCCCCACTTGGCACCAATGGCAATGAGACATGAAATCTGACTCGAGTCATTATTAATAAATAATAACGGAATAACCACATAACAACATGCCCTAAGGCACTAAATACTTGAACATAGCCCCAGGTAAACGATGACTAGATTAGATAAATACACAGCTAGAAAAAGGAAGAGAACACTCCAACTCAAGAAACACTAAGAGGGCCAAGCGAAAAATGAAGGTCAAAAGTGGAAAAGTGCCGCCATCAACCACATATTCCTGGTCACTGTGTCACAGCTGGTGGGGAACACTACTCGAGGGTTGCTAAGGGTGGAGAGAAGAAATAGAGTCAACTCCTTGCTGTGTCTTTCAATTTCTTCTAAAGGAAAAGAAAGAAACAAATATACAGTCAAGTTGTCAAAAATCACAATTATTTGAACACCAGTGAAACATTAGTTCTGTCCGTGTCCACTTTTATGGTTTACCTTCACCAAAATGCTACAATACTATGTGAGCTGAGCCCAGAAGTGTGTGCATATGATAAACGCTAATCTCTATGCACTAATACTCACATATTCATATACAAACAAATTTCTCGCGTCCTATTTGGCGAGAGCTACAACTGGAAGATGTTGCGACACAAATGTCGGAAAAATTTGAGCAGTTTTGGACTTCAGAGTCAAGACAGTGGACAGAAACACTTGCATTAATAAAGTGAATTACCTTCTCATAGAATATGCGAAATGTCCACGAGATTGTGGTGCATGTCCTGTCAAAACAACCACATAAGGCAAGATTTCACTTGAATGGATAAACATAGATTAAGCCATTATTCCACTTTCTTTTCTATTTTAGGGGAAGGAGGGGGAGGAGTTATATGTACAGCGTATTGAAGCACTGAGATGAATTTTCGTTCTTCTCGAGGCTAATAAAATGGAAGCAAAAATTAAACAAAAAAAAATACAAAGAATTTTGTTTCAGAAACCCTGAAGGTTCATCATTTTCTAAGATATGCAAGAGAATTCAAACAATTCTTGTAAGACAACATTTAGCATGTGCCACAGAATCTGAATGGTTGCTGAATTTCTGAAATCAGTGCACGATATTCTTATAGCTTGAAACATCTATGACAAAGTGCTAAAGGCAGGTATCCACCATCATAGATAATGAAGAAATATACCAACATCAGAGTGCAAAGAGAATATCAATGGAGAAAGCAAGTCATGGTCTCTTACTTTGGAGGATTGAATGACTCTCCCACTTGCCTCCAGTATTTACAAGATGTCGCCTGACAGAAGAGAATACACCATATCTTTATTAAGGGTTTCCGGCCCAAAAAAAAGCCATAATTATTTTTAAGATACAACAATAACAACTTAGCCTAAATCCCAAAACTGATTGAGTTCGGTTAACATGGACCAAAAAGCATGTTTGAAAAACATGAACACACACACGTACCCGCACACATGCACACGTTCGCACATACGCACACACTCTAACAATCAAACAAAACGAACAACACTCACCCACACATACATGCACACGCCCCACATACACCAAAAGAATAAAACAAACACACACGCATCACCGTAATCCTCAAACTACCCCTCACTACTTCTTCACTCACCCAACCTTCTATCCTTCACACCGGAACCTCTCTAGGCCTTCTCTTCACACGCCCAAACCAACGTAGGCAATGCTCTTTCATTTTTTCTTCATTAAGCCTACTCCAACCATCTCTCTAATCTTCTCATTTCTCACCTTATCCCTCTTCGTATACCTTATCATTCATCGGAGCATACGCATCCCAGCCCACTTTTCTTCTGAACATGTCCCCCTTTCACGACCCAACACAAAGTCGGCCTAATAGCTGTGTGGTAGACTTTCAATGAATACAAGGATAAAAAAATACTCTTTAAATCCAAAGAATCCTTAAATGCCTATAAAAACTATTTCCTATCAAAGATACTACTAATACCATAGTTTGTAGTAGTCTTTAATTCTCGACTTCCCTATGGCAATAACTCTATTGAAGTTGTTTTCAAGTACTCCCTCAGTCTCTATTTGTTCTTCCCCTTTGGTCTTTGCACAAGAATTAAGAAACATGTAAAAAGTCAAAAATAACCCTCATCAAGTGGGCTGGCCCAGCAGACAAATATCAAGTGGGCAGTAAATATGCCAGTAATAATGGCCAAGTATAAGGAGCACAAGGGTCATTTTGCTCAAAAAAGCATACCAGAAAAGGAAAGGGGAAGAACAAATAGAAACATCCATTAAAGGAATAGGGGGAGAACAAATAGAAACGGAGGGAGTATTGTTTGTAAGAGAAGCCAGAATTACTCTATTTGAACAGCGAACGAGAAGTACCCAGCAGGGAGTTCCTCTCTCCTTTAATAATTAAAAAATGGAAACAAATTCAGGCACTTGCCCTGTCACATCAAGAAGAGGATGAATTCAAGAAACAAAGGGACATCACATCACTACAATACTTTCAATGGTATCCTACTACATACATAACCAAAGGACACATTGACGATCACAGCAATGCAAAATGCGAAGATCGCTATAGGCCACAATGACTCAGCGAGTGTTTCGAGAAAAGATGGTACAACTTCGACATTTCTTGATCAACCAATAGAGAAAACAAAGGTGGTCTACTGACTAATGGCTTCCTGGGGAACAAAATAAGTGGTAATTCTGAAGGCAGTGATACAGAGATGAAACTCGGTATAATGAACAAACATAAATTATCCACACAGGAGAGACTAGGTGGCACGCTCACACATATAGGCACCCATACACCCACAAGCGCGCACAAGCAGGCATAACCCAAACCACACAACTGACACCACACCAGAAATTTCTTTGTGACAAGAAAATGCAATTCACGATGTTCACTCTAAATCTTAAGCCTACACATTAATTCTTTTGTTCAGATTTCAAGCTATTGAAACTCTTTTATATATATATACTAAAACAGCCAATATTTGAATGAGCAAAAGTCAACCATTAACCTATATCCATCTAAATGGAATAACCATCCACAGAACCTTTCAGTTCCTTATTGTACATATATCAGTGCATAACAACTCACAAAGATTTGGGTTAATGAGTAAAGGAGTGTGAATTGGAAGATACAGAACTGAAAATATTGTCATCAATACAGGACAAGCAAAGCTGCATACTTGTGCCAAAACGATCAGGATATACATCATTCCCTATTTCAAACAAATTTAACGTGAAACTGTACTTCAACAGAAGACAGTACCGCCAATGTGTGTTGGAGGACAGTCACCAAACTATTACAGTGCCATACTATTCTACACCAAAAAAATAAAAAAAAAACGAGTTCCTGAATTGAGACTTGCTGCTTTAACCACCTTTTCCAAATATCTATGTCACCATACTTGTTCCAAAATCACCACCAATTTCACTGTTTACCTTGATGTGAACATCTCTCAAAAAACCAAAAAAATGTGAACAGGTGTTTTGACATTTTCTTTCGTTGCATTTTTTCAAAGATATTCTCATCTCCCATTAGTTTATTCTCATCTTTCTATCTTCTTCACAGTCTCTCCTTTTTCTCCACTACAACAATCACTATGACGTTCCCTTCTATCATCCTAACCTTTCGAAAACAACCGGGCCCAGCACCACATATTCCTTTCTGTCATCCACACCACCTTTAATGACTAATTTCCCCAACCTACTCTCTGGACCCAATTATTTCATTTAGCCCTCTTCACCCACACACAGTAAGCTACAGAGATAGAGTTCTAAAGAATAAACCTGGCACTATAAAGTTTCTTTTGGCTGCTATAAGCCTCAAGAAGTCATGTTCTATGCGATCTTCACGTTTGACTGTTATCAATATGCAAGCTTCTAGAGAAATGATAGAGTATGATCACAAGCAGGCTTTACCTGCAATAAATTCATATGATTCAAATAACTAATTCAAAGGGCAAAGAAAGTGAACATTAGAATCACCTTATCATAGCCGCCCAACTTCAAAACAGATCTCCATAGCCTAGAAGAAACACAGTCAGAATGAAAAAACAACTTAATAAATTATTCGTGCATAGCATACAAAAGTATAAAAAATTAAACGCAATTCCGGTTCCAATTCTATTGGGGTTTCGAAGACAAGATGTAAGCAGCCTTTCCCCGGTACAAATAAACAAAGGCTGTTTCCAAGAGACCCTGATGCATAGCTAAATTAATGTATTAACTTCAGGGAACTTCACTAGATATAAGAAGCACAGCGAGTTCATCAATTTGATTTAGTCAAATATCAACTCTTCCAACTTCATGAGCATAAACGTTAACATAACTAGGTATTTAAAGATAGAAAGTCCCAAGCAACTATCAAGTAGAGAGTACTAGAAAGCAAATACTTCAGCATAAGAAGCAGATGTCAAAGAAACTTACTTCAGCAAATTTAGAGGTTCTCCATAGAATTTTGGAGCCTTGAAGTCCACACCTTTCTGTTTGTGAAACTTCACAAGTTCGCGTATAAAAGCACCTTGCTCATCTTCAGTTCCTGATTCACCTCCACCTGATGTATCAATGTCAAAAACAGAGTAGTTACTCGGTTTTCTGCTTTGAACAACCATGGTAACCATTTTTGTCTTTGCCTCAGCCTCTGGTTCTTCTTCTTTCATGTGTTCTAATTTGAGGGGAGGAGATGGAGTATCATGAACAATAACTCCATGACTATTAGATTTACTTTCATTGTCAGCACAAGGATGCTCAGCTGGATCATAAGCATTTGATTTGAAACCATTGTCGTCTTCAATGTCTGGCCTTAGTGATCCTTCATCACCATTCTCTGAAGGCTTCTGGTTTGTTTCAGTACTTCTCTGTACAGAGGCCACTGTGACAAGAGAATCCACGTGACTTTCTTCACCAACTTCTGCTAAATCAACTTCTTCTGACCTACCACCATCAAGCTGTCTGTTTTCAAAAGTCCCTTGATGCACCTGTTTGTTGTTCTCGACCTCATCAACTGAACAGGTCCTATCACTGTCACAATCCTTTTCATGAGTAGCCTCCTCTTTACCCTCAGAAGACGTATCTGTCAACCTAAGTTGCACATTATTTTCCTTCTCATCTTCGTCTGACTGCTTTGTGCCTCCTTCCTCCTCCTTTTCTTCTTGTGCTTCTACCTCCTCCTTTTTGTCTTGTGCTTCTATCTCCTCCTTTTCTTCTTGTGCTTCTACCACCTCCTTTTTGTCTTGTGCTTCCACCACCTCCTCCTTTTTGTCTTGTGCTTCTATCTCCTCCTTTTCTTCTTGTGCTTCTACCACCTCCTTTTCGTCTTGTGCTTCCACCACCTCCTTTTCGTCTTGTGCTTCTACCTCCTCCTTTTTGTCTTGAGCTTCTACCTCCTCCTTTTCGTGTTGTGCTTCTACCTCCTCCTTTTTATCTGGTGCTTCTACTACGCCTCCTTCCTCCACTCCTTCTTGTAAGACTTCATCCACTTCTCCTCTTCCTCCTTCCACTTCTTCTTTCTTGTTCTCCTCCTCTACAACATCGCCTTTTTCATCAGAATGATTCCCACTACCCCCGTTCATTTCTTCAGTAGCATGTGACTCGCTGTTATCAACCAGGTCACTGTCCATCGGCTCAGGCTTGGCTTCACTTGGATTGTCAATCTCCATTTTGTCCGTCATAGCTCAAACATCAAGGGTCTAGCGTCCCGTCAAGGCAAATATTTCACATGCACCCCAATCACAAAGTAACTGAAACCAAATCAATGCGAAGTTCAATGCACAACTTACATAACACATCGAATTATACAACATATCTAGTCTTAATACATCTCCATCACACAGACACTGTAATAACTATTATCAATGTTAAGCTTCCATTTGTATTCGCCTCTTCAGCTTTCATCATGTAGTGTAGAAGTACAACATATCTTTAAATGACAAGCACCAATAGCCTAAGAAACCTATGCTGCCAAGTGAGGAAAAAAAATGAGGCTATTCGTAATTCATCAATCACCTATCTAGTATCTACCTAGCAGCAGATTTCCAATCATCAATAAAGAATCATCCCATACATATGGAAACTGTTCTTAGAATTTCAAAAAAGTTTCACAGCCACCCTGTTCTTAGGACTAATTACCTCAACCTACACTAGTCGATTCACTATAACTTAGAACTTTATATAGCTAGAGCTCAGTTTTTAACAAAAAAGACCAAAATTATAACTAAAACTGAACTGATAAAATTGAACCGTAACACTACACAGTACAGACGGACAAAACACAGAATAAATTGCAAAAAAAGTCCTAATTATTAAAAAAAAAAAAAACTATATTCTGCCAAAATTCGATTCCAGGTATATCACAACAAATGCACCACCTCCTCATTTTCCTTATATTTCTTCCATTTTTAACCCTTCTAGGCTAAAGGGTTTTACAGTCCCAGTATGGACAGTTAAATAATACACATTTATCAAAAATAAATACTTCTGAAAAAAAATAAAAAGGAAAAGATATCATAGAAATCAGGTAGAAACCTCCCTTAGCATTCATCATTACAATTATCATATTAGAATTATTCATCCTGTAACCCTATATTTAGGTTTTTCTCAGATAAACCCTTTATTAAAAATAAACAAAAAATGACAATTAGTATTACCCAACAAAATTGCATTTTCAAAACCCATGATTAAAATTGGACGAATTAAAAGAACGCAAAATAAAAAAAAAAGGCAATTAAATTAAATTAACACACGGAATTGAAAAGGGGCGAATTACAACAAAAGAGAAGAATAGTAGTAGTAGAGAGAATTAATACAATGCATGTCAAAGAAAACAATCGTAATAATAGGAATAATAATAATAATAATAACAGAAATAAATAGCCAAAAGGAGAGAGATAGGGACCTGGGCGGGGAGAGGAGAGGAGAGAGAGTGGAGTCAGGGAAGGGAAAAAATGAGAGCGTGAAAGAATGAAATGAAATCAAATGAAATGACAAAAATAAATAAATAGGAAAAAGAAAGATTAGTTTGATTAAATTGTGATTCGTTCGTTAGTTTTAGTTATGTGAGAGAGAGAGAGATTGGGAGATGTAAATGTGAAGATAGGCCTTTTAAGCCCAATAGTAATGAATATGACTAATGGGCCAGTATTTCTATATTGTTGGTGGAAAAGATTAATGGGCCCTTAGGCCTTGCTCTACACCTGATTGGCCTCAATTGTAAGAGATGTAAAGGACTCTAGCTTTTCGTTTATCTATCTATATGTGATGGATGATGTGGTCTGTGATCTGCACTCTGCACTAGTTAGACACTTAGACTTAGGCTAATATAATAAACACACAAAAAAACAGAAGGGAGTTACATGTGACGTGAAATGTTTTGATGAAGAATTGAAGGGTAGTTTTAATATGGTGGACTACGTTACCCAAAAGGTGTTAGTCCACTGCTATCCGGGAGTCCGAGACTATGTGTTAGGAGATGCATTTTAGTCACGTTCAAAGTGGGAGAGGGAGTAGTCAAAATATGGTGAACTACAGTACAATTTTTAATTTTAATGCTTTCACCATACGTATAATTTGTAATTATTTTAAGAAATGTAGTATTGTCCTTCACTAGTTCACTTCAAGGTCGTCTATGAGGTCTTGGTACCTTGGACAAGTTTTACACGACAGACTGAGTATAGGATACGGGAGAAGGTAAGGTAACTAGTAGTGTTCTATATACGAATTGAAGGTAGTTTCAGTTTATAACAAAGTAGCTAAGTTGAGCCCATTAGGCCATTATCCAAACTGGCAGTTGCCGATTTTCAGTTTTTTGTTTATCCAATTCAATAAACTGGCAGGCGTGAGACGCTAATCCGTGTATAGATCAAAAAGGCCATCAAATGCCCCAGCCCATTCACCCAGTCTTTTCACTTTTCCAGCTAAGGGATCAATGGATCATTCCCTAATAATTTGGTTGCAGCATTATTTATTTTATTTTGCAACATTAATACTATTCTTGAATGAATGATGAAAACAAAACAGAATATTAACAACTACCTAGTTAAAGTGTTAAACAGTGGGTGTGTTTTCAAACTAGAAGCATTTACATGTTTTTTGTGTTTTGTTCGTCGGTATTATTATATTTATTTTTTTTAGTTCAGTTTTTTCCAATTCAGTTCAGTTTAGTTTTAGTTATAATTTTAACTACCTTCAGTTTAATTCAGCATCTTTCAATTCTTTTCAAGTTTTTTTTCACTTTAGTTCAGTGTTAGTTCAAATCTTTATAATTGATCAAAACACACCCGTAGTTTTCTCTTTTTGCCTATTGTTCCATCAAAAGATCACAGCAAGACATATTTCCTTGGTCATTTGATTAAACAGCATGAAAAACAGTTCCTGCAAGTATATATGCTTTAAGTCTGTACGAGAGAATCTAGTGCTCGACCTTGTGGTAGAAAATCCCTAAGTAAAACCAGCTTAAAGAACAATCTAACACCAAATATTATTAATTTTTCATTTTTTAGAAAATGTTCTATATGAAATTAATTTACTAATAATTTTTTTCTTTTAGTGTATAGGGAGGCGTCTAGGCATTGAGGTACCACTTGAGCAATTGTCTTCTCTCAATTAAATTTCAAGTAATTAAAAAATAGAGAATCCATGAAGTGACAAAGAGAAACATTCGGTCTTTACTCTAATTCTTAGCTGCACCAATGTGATTTACACCAGTTGTTGTTTATCAACTAATTATAACATAATTATAATTTTACCTGGCAGATAAAAGACTTGTTTCAATCTTAAGTTAGAGTCTCATTATCACCGATATCAATAACTTCCTTTTTTTTATGATTGCCCACTTGGTTCACCAAGCTCTGACTACGTCGAAACCCAACCCGGGTCGCACACATGGCTGTGGTGGGTGAGTCATCTAATGAAGGTCTCTGCAAATGCTGAGGCTCGAACTCAATACCTCACGTCCTCATTTAAGCGGTATGGAGTTATTTATCACTCTAACCAACCCCACATTGGTATGAATGGTATGAATAACTTCCTTTACAACAAAAGAAACAACTTGTAACCAAAAAAAAAACTACTACTGAGTAGTAGAAATGTTTAAGAGCTAGCTTGACCCCGAAAGTGCATACTAGTAGTATTGTAGTGGCATGAGTGGCATACTGGCATCATATAGAGAATATTTCAAGACCGAATGCAATGCGCCAATGCCTATGAGTTCTATGACTTACTACGATACCCTCTCAGCTTCTGCCACATACATATGTATGGACCACTACAAAGTCTACCATAGCAAGATCTTCGTTCATAGAGAAAAGAAGGCAAAGAATTAAGGCACAAAAAAGTTCCCTCGCTCTAGCTTTCCACAGGCACATACCCACCCTTGTCTTCGGATCTAGGACACCTGATTGATGAGAGAACACTCTAGGACACCATACCCTCCAGGGGGGAGAGAGAAATGAATCACTAGAAATGAAATGAAAATGATATTGGCATATTGCTACCAATGTAAAGTCCATTTATCATCCAGAAAGATCCCAAAAACACACAGCAAACCAACCACATACTTAGTCGCGATCAAGTCTTAACCCAACACGTGTGACGTGAGATGAAAAAAATAAAAGAAAAAGGGTCAAAGGACTCGTTCCAGCAAGTAGTGCTCATCATGTGCGAGAGGACTTTTATCTCTACCTAACAGGCTAACAGGATCAAACTTCTCTATTTCTATGAAGAAAAAAAATACTACTAATTGAATAGTATTTGGCTGAAAAACTAATCACAGGATTAGTCTTTTTTTTTTGGTGTTATGCCCTATGTTCAATTCAATTTGAGATATTGAAACTCAACATTTGGTCAACAAAAATGCAATGTTTGAAAACCGAATCGGACATCGAATCGGCCTCCCAACTAGGTCCTAATTCTGATCGGTATGACCGATTTCAACCGATACTTAACCAAACCGATATTTTTGAGTTGGGTTCAAGTGGATCGGAAGAACGGCCAGTTCAACCGACCGATCCGGTTTTCACAACACTGCAAAAAAATAGTATTTTCAACTCATTCTCGGAAATATAATAGCTACTCCATAAACACTATGAGCATCATATTGACAATTTTATTTACTAGTCTACTTAAATTAGTATATAACTAGATTGATACCGGGAAAAAAATTGTTGTGACTAGACTTTTCATGCACAAATGCACAATACATGCTTTCCTAAATATTACTTTCACTAGTATGAAGTGGCTTTGGCTTTGACTACTTAGCAAATAGCAGAAGTGGAATGCAGATTGTTTATATATCTACTTATCTGAATTCAAAACTTAGGGTTTTGGATTTCCGTTTGGCTTTGGCTACTAAATTAGAATTTATATGAAAACTTTTAAACTAATTTAACTAAAATACCATTAGAAATAGTCCAAAAAAAAACCTAAAATGAACTACTGTATTTAGAAAATTAAACAAAATTTGATAAAAATAAGGTCATGTTTTTTCAACTTAAGGAAACTGAACAATACTTTGTGCAAGGCAACCAGGCCAGGCTAGGCATTCACAAATCACCCACATCTTAGGGATATATGTTACGGAGTTTAATCATAGTTTATGCAGCGTCATAGATTTGGTCTATGGAACAAAATCTTTGATACATAGATTAGTAGCTAGATAGGATACTACATAGATGGTCCATACACTAATTAGCTTTAAAATGTTACTCGTCTTAGCTTAAAATACTTTTTACTTGTGTTTACGTGGACTATTACCTTTTTTTTTTTTGGTGTAAGGACTATTACCTTTATTGAAAGCGATTACCTATGGACTTGTCTTCCAATTGTGAAAGCTTAAAAAAGAACCGTGCTTTGTGTAGGTTGCTTTTTAAGCATTTGACTAAATATTTCTGATTGTCAATGGAAAACTATCCGTTTAAATGGTTACTTACCCCCATTCAAATTGTTCCACACTTCGAGCTTAGAATATAGGGGTTTGCTATATATACAAGGTTTTGTCAAAGGAATGAAATCTAACCGTTTAAATAGTTAACTAACCCCCATTTAAATTGTTCTACATTTTGAGGGATTGCTAAAGTGTACAAGGTTCCGGTTCTATTTATTTGCTTAATATATCCAAATATCTTAGAGGTTTCAAGTTCAAATCATAGTATGAAAAAATTAATATAAAGACTTTATTCATATTTGATCGTAAACAAAGATATTAAGCTTGAAACACTCCAACTAGCTCACGAGCCATTGTACTCGAGGCCGGGCTTGTTTGAGTTGAGCCAAGTAAAAGTAGCTTTCAAATCATCATCAACTTTCAATGACAAACAAATAGTCATAAATACGTATTTATCTCAAAAAAATTATTCTTTCTGTTTACATGTCTGGTCTACTAGAATTTTGCTCCGACTACATTCGATCCCAATTCGAATCGCACACCATTTTGTCCTCGCTTTTCTCCTAATTACACTACATCTCTATCACACTCTGCCCTCATTTTTGCACCAACTCTCTCAACACTAACCATCTCCTTAAATTTTGTATTCAAACTCAAAATGAAACAATAAAAAGAAACATAGAGATGATGAAATGCCAGTTATTGGTACCCCGTACCGGGCTAGTCACCTCCCCTAAGTTGGCCTGAGCAGCCCACTGTTGAGTTTCTCCTGAGATCACCCGGTACTAGCCAAACGCATCCTTGAATATTGAGCAAAGAGCTCTAAAGTCATCCCCTACACTAAATTCGGGCCTTAATTGTGGCGTAATTCGGGGGTTTGGTTTGCTGAAATTTCAGTGATCTTTTTTTGTTAGAAAGAACTTTGAGTAATTAAAAATCCTTGAGTGTTACTCAATTTTATTACAGTTTTACAACTAGTTTACTCCTGCATGCATGATTTTTTCATCACGAAAGTACGGAAGGGATAAGAAGAGAGAGACAATTAGACAAAGTTTAGCATGTGGAGAGGGAAACATGGGAAGAGACTGTTGTGCGGCTCACACTACAACAGTCAGCCAATCAGAGCACGCAAACGTTGGTGGACGTACATTTTTGGTGATGTCATTTCATTGGAGCGAGGTAGGTTAAGTAGAGCAAGTTAAGACTTCCGACGACTAATAAAAGCACCGCCATCACTCTTTGATTTGCATAATGTACGATGCGTGCAGTGTGCTACGTGCTGTGCTCAAAGTCAATACTACTTTCGATGTATTTCTACCGAGGGCCGTTTATTTCGACTTTGAATTAAGCTAAATTACATTATTCTTTGAGCATATTGGGATGATAAAAGAAAGAGATCAATTACTCTTTCCTTGCCTATAATTTCATTCCTACAATAATCTAAAGAATCCTCGTCGTTTCTACAAGGGAGCCCGACACAATTGTTGTGATTGTAAATTTAATCCATAAGTACTTTACATTGCATGGTAGACCTCTCCTTTATATTTCCAATTATTAGATATTATAAACTGGGTGAATTTATAACTATTATTACAACATACTACGTATATCATTAGTCACATTTTTAATGTCATTACTCATTACTTTTATTATTAATCTTAAATTCACCCGATACACGTATACACCCGATTTATCAAATACGTGCTAAATTATGTATCATGAACAAGATACATGGGATATACAATGTAACAACTCGTTTACTACCGATTACTTCAACTGTGTCGTTCGTGGTGAGCAATAAACGTTAATTTGTTAATATAGCTGGTTGTCTTATTTGAAACTTTGTGATCAGATGCACATGGGTTGCAAAATGTGAATGTTGAATACCTAGTTAGCTACTTAGCTAGATTATAGACGTCCAGCCATGACCCAACCATTCATTTTGCTTAATCAAGAGACTTATAACCAGTGATTAGAAATAAGAATATTTTTATATCCCCTTTTTAATTATAAATGGCTCACTAGCTACTTGTTTAACGTCAAAATTAGAAAGTTGGAAGATGGGAAGCAAAGGTGGCCACTGTCGGAATTAATGTGCACACCGACTATTTAATCATTCATATACGAGTTTGTTTCATTCCATGAGTCAATTATTAGTGTTGAAAACTTTAACTTTTTAAATGCCTTATACTAGAATCCTCCATCACTACTGTCCAATTGGTGGTAAGGAATTCAAAAGCAGGAGAAAACTCTTAAAAGTTAAAAATATCTGATGACCGTGCGATGCACGGGTTTGTATAAATATAATTTTAATTAACCAAAGTTGAAAAATCCACAAACGATTAACAATTTAACATAAATGAATCAAACTGTATCAAATGAAATAGAATTAACATAATGAACTTGGTTCATGTAAAATATGATATCCTAATGTGAAATAATTTAATAAAATAATGACATTGGTTAAAAGTGCGATGCATGGGCTCGGCCGATCAACATTTTAATTCATTGATGAAAATATTATATAATTATATCAAATGAACAATTATGAAAATATATAAGAGGTGAACAAAAATTCTCTTAAATATAAATGATATAGATTACACATGTTAATATAACGGCTTTCTTTTTACCCGTGGCCATGTGATACATGTCAATTAACAGCTTCTCTTCCACCCGTGTGATGAACTAAAAGACTTTCTTCTTTCTTTGGTAAATCCAACCGCCCAGCATATTAAGGACGGGAGACTAACTTCAAGGTCAGGAATGGCTAAATTGATAATCGAACAAAAGAGGCATCAAAAGGGTAAGGGCCATGACGAACAACCCATAGTTTAAGGAGCGTAGTATACTAATGGAATTTATTTAGCACTGCGGTGTATATAAAACTAATATGAAATCCAAACGGCATCTAAGATTAGAGAAAAGAAATTGTAAATTGAAGTAAAAAAAATATAAATAGCATAAAATCTTTGTTGAACTAACAAACCTTAATGTTGCCATTTTTGGTTGGAATAGTTTGTTGAATGGAATGTGTTTGGGATGAAAATCAAAAATAGGTCTCAATGGTTTATATAGCCTCTTTAACTTTTAGATTCGAATTAGAATCAAGTAAATCTTTGATAAATATGGTACACCGAATCTTCTTGATATTGTGACTAAAATTCTTGGTATTCTCGTACATAAAAGAAGTGAAGAAGCCGATGCTAAATTCTATGGGCCACATGAAATGTATATTCTTTTGAGTGCCAACATTCAACGAATATCAATTAGAAGATACATCTTCTATAATAAGTTAGCTAACATTATCATAACTTTTTCTTTTGTATCCATTCACACTCAATATAATGCATTCTAGGTATTGTGGAAACCAAGGAGGCACATTGGTCATGCATGTATTTAAGATATTCAACTAACCTAGTTTCTACATTCATTTTCTTTTTTTCTTTTTTTCTGTTCTCAGCATGCATGTGAACTACATCAAGTAGATATATTCACTTAAATTGAATTGTAAAAGACAAAGTGTGAACACTAATATTACATGTTTACCACATTAAGTGGATACATTAACTTAAGTTTGAATTATAAAAGACAAAGTGTGAACTAATTAAATTGAGGGCGTGGATACATTGATTTAAAATTGAATTGCAAAATACATATAAGTGGATAAATTGATTAAAAAATGAATTGCAAAAGACATAATGTGAACAAATTTAAATAATGACTGATATTATGTAGATACATCGATTTGAAATTGAATTGCAAAAAACATAGTGTGAACGAATTTAAGTTATAACTAACATTATGTAGATACATCGATTAAATATTGAATTGCAAAAGACATTTAAGTGGATACATTGATTTAAAAATAAATTGCAAAAGACATTATGTAGATACATCGATTTAAAATTGAATTGTAAAAGACATAGTGTGAACGAATTAAAACAAAAGCTGACGTGGCGCTTACATGGACGTCCACGTGTCATTACCGCGGCGTGCAACATTCACTTATATATATATATATATTAGATGTGAAACGAAACCATTCGATATTGAGACTTTTTTAGTTTTCAGAAAACATAAATTGGTCTGGTTTCATATATGAGACGGAATAATTTATGATATAGAAGTTTGATGGTAACCCTGATGGTAATTAAAAACAATACTTGGTCATTAATAACCCCGTTATAAAACGTGTTCTAAAAAAACATTGTCAATTTGACCAGTATTAGTAGGTAAATTAGTTAATCTAGCAGGAGCAAGCGAAATGAACGGGTCGGGTTTAATATATCAAAAAAGCACTTCATTTTTCTCAAAAAAAAAAAAACAATCAAAAATTGAAGTGGTTATGAAATGAATAACAATTAGTTATTTCACATATATTGATCGGAATCTTCACCATGTCAAGATAAGTTTCCCAATCATTTTGGGAATGAATTAGTCATTATCTATTCTTTTTAGTTATTAGACTTTAGAGATAAACTTAACTAAAACTGTGTTTTGTTCGTCTAGATTACGTTACTGCACATTAGGTTTTTTCAGTTCATTTCAGTTTTCGGTTCTGTTACGTTGATCAATATCTTTCAATTCCATTTTAGTTATAATTTTAACTACATTTAATGTTTTTCAGTGCAATTCAATATTTTTCACTTCAGTTTCATTAGTTTTTAGTTTTTTTCACTTCAATCCATATTCCTAAAAATAGAACACACACTATTACTTCTCACTCATGAGATCTTTATATTCGTATATACGAGTAAAAACACCTTAATCGATTTCCCTTAACCATAAATGACATTCTCACTTATGAGATAGACATTCTTATTGCTTCTATATCTTGTTTTTTCAACTTATTTTACTTGTGTTGAATTGAAATTTTTGGTTAGATTTTTACCACTTAATTACTTCCCCAAACCATATCAATGTTAGACAATATAAGAATTCATAGTGAACTTTGTTAACATAATATTTTCTTCTCAAAAGTTACGAGTTGACCTTAAATGAATTTATCTATGCTAATTATAAGTTGAAAAGAATATGATTGTAAGCGCCGAATCATACAACCACTATAATCAATTTAATTTACTTTATTCAACTTAATAGCAAAATCTTTTATAGAAATTTAATCAGTCAAATTTAATTTCTTTTTGGTGTAAAGGGGACACTGAGGCCGGTAAGAATCAGTCGAATTTATTTAGCTCAACTAAAATGCGCTCTAATTTGATTCAACCTCACTGTACCGCACCCAAATGTCTTTTATACGGTAATATAATTAGTTCATCCTTATCCTCTCTCTACTACTAGTATAACTTTAACGAGGTCTACTTTAATCCAATTTAACCTTCGCAAGCAAACTGTTTATCCTCTCTACTACGAGTCTACGGGTATGCTTATGACAGCAGCTCGGTTTAAGAATTTTTTACACCTACTTTGGATAAGCTTTACCTAGGGAACGTGCATGAAATTAAGGAACTCAAAAAAATTACAGTAAATTAAAGCCATAACCATTGAGTGGCTCGGTTTATTAATTTCTGTTTTTCAGAGATGGGGCATAAAGATTGAGTGGCTTGAATGGTACTCATGTAAAGAAACATCTATCACACCCATCAATCACAATCAATGTTCTTTTTAGGGCATTTCAGCACCTTCATAATCATGTCTTTCCAACATGTCCAAAAACCTTTTCTTCGAGCCACATTGCTGGGCCTTATTTTCTATACATCCCCCTCCTTCCACGTTGCAAACTTAGATTTTTTTGTTCCTTTTGTGTTTCTATAAAGATAACAAATTGTCGTAAATTAGTATGCTTGGATATGCATAGAGTTTTTCTGTAGTATTGGGAGATTGTCCCAAATTATAATGTCATATATTTGATTTATCAAAATCAAGAAAAAAAAAAATAGAAGTAGGGTGATCAATATTGGTTTGCGTTGTACGAGTTATACTCCGTATATTGCATGAAAATAGCCACATGAATTGACCCCAATGACTTATGAGCCCAATTTGCAACATAGATACACATAAGAGTATGATTTTAGATGTATGAAAAATAGATAATTAATGTACAACAAAGTGGAAAAGCAATAGCAATTTCGTTTCCCAAATTTTCCATCTGTTACTATAATTATGCATGGTCCAAAAATGTTTCAATATCCATGATGAGTAATGCTAAAGTTCTCAACGTTGAGACACAAAAACGTGTCTCAGTGTGTCACATTTGTAAATTTTGTGATTATTTGTGCCAAATTAGAGGGCACTAATACATAGAAAAAAACATGAGGAGGACTAAAATGAAAATATGAGCAAAGGTTGAAACTTACCATTGAAAGAAGAAAACAAAAAGGAAAGAGATGTATAACCTCTATGTCGATTTTGGAGCAGCAATCAAGTTAAAGATTTGACTAAAATTCTTTCCCATTTGGCTGATGCTTGCCAGTTGCCACAATCAATGAAAGAACGTTTGTTTTGTAGTATTGAAAACTGACGATCGTTGCTGTCTTTTTAAAACTTATTTCATGTTACGAAACTCAGAGTAGATTAGGCCTTTGAAATTTTTTTTATAATAAATCAAAAACAAATGAAATGAAAAAACTAGAAAACATTAAGGTTGCGATCTATTTATTTGCATATTTGTCCCTTTTCAAACATAAAATATATATGCGTCTTAAAAAAAAAATAGTAAACATTCTAACTTATTACACGGGAAAAAATGTATATGTAATTTCCTTAGTGAAAAATTTGTGTGAACCCGTTTTATATATAAAATTGGGTGAGATGGGTTATTAGTATTTATCCGAAGGGTCATTATTATTTACCTAAGGGGTCATTATTGACTACCCGAGCGGTCATTAATACATAGTCTCATATATGAAACGGGTTCACACAATTTTTGGCTTTCCTAATAAATTTCCATCAAAAAATAATTCCTTATAATTATTTATTTGTGTAATCAGCCAAAAATATATTATTGTTTATAGGACGTGTTCTTTTCAACTAAACTAAACTGAACTTAATTTAGCCGAACTTAAGTGAACTTTTGTTTAACTATATTGACCCGACTACCTATTAAAATTCTATCAATATTGGAATGAAACTATTTAGTGAGACCTTCTAATGATCTACAAAAAATTACAAATGGATATTGGTGTCACAACTTTTTACGATAAAAAAACGATTTGAACGGAATTTAACTTAAGTTTTAAAAATGCTAACTTGACCCAAATATCTCTTAAGAAAGGATATTTTGTACCAACATTTTATCTTTAACCGCTTCATTTTTATAAATAGTATAAAGTTTTTTAAGGTTGACCAAAGTTTACTTTTTCATATGTGAACTTAATTTTGTGTGTATGTGGTTTCGAATTTACTAAGCGTTCCAAACTATTTTAATATGGTATCCATTAATTTAACTACACATTAAACTTTTTTCATTGTGGTATCCATTAGTTTCAAGGAACCAAAATTTACTTTTGGAAGACTTATTTATTATGTTCGTGTCTTTAATTTACTATGCATTCAATATTATTTTACTAAGATATGCATTAGTTGACTACACATTATAAAATATTTATTAAGGTATTCCATTAGCTTTTGAACACCTCCTATAAAAAAGAAGAAGCTTTTGAACACCAAATTTCACTTTATAAACACCTAATCTTTGTACTATAAAAAAAACACATAATCTTTATGTTTGTGGTCTTAATTTACTAAGCAATCAAAACTATTTAATGTGGTATCCATTAATATTAAATCACATTATAAAGGATTTTACTATAGTATCCATTAGTACTAGAAACCCAAAACTAACTTTTTTAACAATTAGGAAGTAAATTTTATGGATGGGGCCTCACTGGTACTAATCATTCAAAACTATTTTTACTATGGTATCCATTCCATTCCGCATAGTTAATTTTTCATATATGTGGCTAGAATTTAATATCCATCCTCAAAGATTTTAATTTACTAATATTTGAATCAATTTAAAATTTGATTAACAAGTGTTACTCAATTTACTAAGCACGCAAAACTATTACTATGCGTAGTTGTTGTTGTTGTTGCATTCTCTATTATAAAATAATTTACCATTTTTATAAAACAACATATATTACTTTCAAACACTACATTTTATTAAGCTTTAAAACTAGTTTACTATGGTATGCATTAATTTTACTATTGATTATAAATTGTTTTACTATGGTATCCATTAGTTTCTGAAACACTAAATTTTACAATTTAAAAACACAAGTTTACTAAGCACTCAAAACCATTTTAGTATGTTATCCATTAATTTTTACTACACATTATAAAATATTTTACTAGTTTTATTTACACCATATTTTATTTTTCAAACACTCCACTTTACTATTGTATGCATCACATTTACCACACAGTATAATAGATTTTACTATGGTATCAATTAGTTATACAATATCATGTTTTACTTTTTAAACGCTTTATTTTACTATGTACTCAAAATTATTTTGCCATGATATCCATTAATTTTCCTACAAAATAAAGAATGTATTAGCTTTTAGTTGAGAGATAAATTTTACCTTTTAAACAAGCAAAACTATTCTATTCTATTCAATAGTTTTACTAATTTTAAATTTTTTTGTACTATGGCATACATAAATTAAAAAAATGCTTTAAAACGGATTTCTTATTACATTTAATTTTGAATTATCACCGAAATTATTTTAATACCCTTAACAAACTAGTTTCTTTTACAACTCAAAAATACAAGTCTGTAAGGTTCGAAAATATTCTATTCAGTTCAAAAATTTACTTGCGAAGTATATGCTTTCTACTTGAATTTTATTAATCTTTCATTTGAGTGACTTCAATTTTAGTAGTCACATGAAAAAATCACATTAGTTTTAATTTTTGAATCCATTGTTGAAAATTTTCAGATTTTGAATGCAGAATCATATTTTTCTGTCAAATAGTATTAAATTCTTCTATTCAAACATCAAAATTAAAGAAACGGAACTGTATTTTTTACATAAATATTATGTAAACCTGTTTTATATATGAGACTAGTTATTAATGATCTATCGTGAGTCTTTAATAATGAACCAACGGCTAGCTAAACAATAATGACACCTCTCCCTCAGACTCATGTAGAGAGCACACTTTCAACCCCTAAGGCTGGGGGCTCGATTCGCACCGGCCTTAGTGCCCCCTTTACACAAAAAAAAGGTATTCACACAAATTTTTATATTTTTTTTAATGCATCAAAAAGTAACTTTTTAAAGTAAATTGTATTTTAGAATAAATAAAGATACAAGTAGACATGTCAAAAATGAAGCTCAATTAAAAAAATATTGATATGTAGATGGCCTAAGTTACTATGACGATCACTTCCGCTCCGCAATCAAGGCGACAAAGGATTTCTTCCGTCAATTGCTAATTCCCACCTTGGTTTCAAATTATTTTAGGCTATTTTTTCTTTCTATTTTTAACTTTTATTGTAAACCTCATACTTAAGCATTTTTATTAAACTAGTCCTTCTATTTTTTCTTAATACAAAGAATGCCATGTTTAGACAACTTTTGTTGTCTAAACGTTGAGACCTTTAGCAAAATTGAGGGTATATGTTAGAAAGAAGTGTTGGCCTACTATTAAAGACGATTTCGAATCTCATGTGTGTCATAGTTAGTAATTGTTCATATGGCTCCCTTGTAAAATAAACAATCCATGATCTATATGACTTCAACGTAGCAATGCTTTTAGGGTTAATTGAAAAAACAATTTCCATGTTTTCTTAATAGGAGTAATGTTGCATATAATCTGACTCCCGAGCACGCGCATGGAATGGGAATTACACTAGATTGTTATCGTTGTTGTTGTTATTGTTGTTGACCTATATGACTTATATCTTTAGACTTTGAAGATTAAATTGATTACATCGTACACTTGACTGTACGTCTGTACCTAGCACCGTGCAACTTACATTATTGGTTCTTGACAAATTTTCACTACAGGTACTAATATTTTTATTGTTATATTGGTTTCTAACAGTTTCTCATTACACGAACAAACTAATTCTCACAAAAGTACAAATGGGTCATTCTGGAAAGAGCCTTCCGATTTTTTAAATCGGGGTAAGGCTGCGTATATCAGACACCCTCAATACCCATTTGAGATCGATGTGATTGAGACTAAGTTTGTTGTTGTTGTTGGTGGTTTAAATGATCCCTCGAGTAGTCATTACTCATTAACGACCTCCCTCACCAAATCTCACATATAAAACGGATTTATACAAATTTTTCTTATTTTAAAAATATAAATTAATTAATAAAAATATAGTTAAACTATTTCTCGGAAACAACCTCTCTGTTTTCTAAAACAGGGGTATGGTTGCGTACATCCCGACCTCTAGCACTCCCATCTAATGGGGATACACTCGATTGTTGTTGATAGTCAAACTATTTTGAAAAAATAATCAAACTAGACGACGGGTGCAAACGGAAAACTAAATATCTAGAAAAATATCTAGAATTGTGGTGGAGGCGTAGAGCACAAAGTTACTACTCCAAAAGACAGCAACGGTGAAAGTTATATTGGCGGCACATACCGTTAATACAGCCGGGTCATGGGACCCTTCTTACTGCCTTCGTACTAAATGGTTTAATTCGCTGGAAATAGTTGATTGGCCACCATTCCAGCAAGCATTAGGTCAAGTTTATCTTTACAACTCACTTACAACTCTTCACAAATTTCTATACATGCCACATCATCTTGCAACTCTATTTCCACTTCCACATTATCTCTACAACTTTGTTACAACTTTCATACAACTCCTTTAAATTTTTGTTAATGTTTTGTTTTTTAAAAATAAAGCTTGGATATACATATTTTGAGGAGAAATGGAATATAATATTGAGCTAACATTTATGGAAAAAGAGAGAGAAAGTTGCAAGGAGGGTATTCATATGAATACCCCATCTTGCAACTTTGTGAGAGTTGTAGCAAGATTATCCCTAAAGTTGTAGGGATAAAGTTGCCCTTAAGCCATCACAAAAAATTGTGTAACTCTAAAGACCGGTATTAACGAACACCTCGAGTAGTTATTAGTGATCATTCGGGTAGTTATTAATGACTCTTCTCTTAAACAACAATGACCTCTCGAGTAAATAATAATGAATTATCTCATCCAGTCTCATGTATAAAACGGGATTTCTCTTAGCCGATTATGGCTTTAATAAAAAGATTCAATGCTGAAGAACTAGAAAGAAGTGAAAGAACTAATTAGAACTAAAAACTTGTACCCGTGCACGGAATAAATAAAGTTAAAATTTATTATTTTTTTTAGAATTAGCAAATTAAAATCTTGATAAAAGATATTTAAATATGCTATTATTTACTTTTTAGGATACGTGAATGTGAGTAAATTAAATAAGTTTGTATGGTGTCTTTATATGTATGTTTTTTAAAATCAGAATATATAATATAATATATTAAAAGGTAATAGTGTTGAAATGAAAATCTGGTATTCACTTTTATCAATTTAATTATTAATAAGTATTAGGACAATTTCATTAAATGTGTAAAAAAATATTTCTCACTTCTTTGACTATGTACCACATAAGATTGAAATTAAAATATAATTCGTGGAAATAAGTAAGTTTTTCTCACTCTTCCTACTTTGATTATGTACTTCTGTCATGATACTACGCCCTTGAGTTGTCACATATAAATGAAGTAAAAAATGTGAATAATATAGAATACAATACTTCATTAAAATGTACTTGAAGATTGATCTTACCACTGAAATTTAATTAGCCTTTTTCTTTTATTTTTTTCACCAATTATTGGTCAAAACATGATTCGAAAAGTCAAATACACAATTCTATACGATTTGAGGAAACAATTCACCTAAACACTATTACTAATATATATATGCTCGATAAATTTGCTTATATAACTATAAGTAATCATATTTTTCTACTGAAAGTATTGTGTCTTATATTAGGTGTCCCTCCTAATTTTGTGTTGTTATAAGGAAATCGTGTTGATAGTCAATTATCATGGTTATAGTGATTTTCCAATTTAAACATTTTGTTCATTACGTTCGAACTTGAGAAATGCAATTAATTATCGTTAAAATTCACCATATTAGTAAGGACAAGATTTATACCTCATTTATCTATTTTCAGGGGGTCTGCTGTGCACCCGGTGTGTTCATTGTTGATGATGTTTCGTTAGAAATGTTTTTTTTTTCCTTCAAATAGATTTTTTTTATCAATCGATTAGAATCTCACTCAATCATCGAGAATGAGAAAAATTTATTTGCATCTGTTTCATATATAAACCAGATCACTGATGATTAAAAAAGTACAACCTTTGATTAGTGATCTATTTTCAGTTTTAAAAAACAATGGCAAAGGGCCAAAGTATATGGTACTTTTTATTTGGCGCGAAGAATTTTTACCGCGTACTAGTTTTGTAAAATAAACTACCGGTATTTTTGGTACTGTATTTTCCCCATTGGATTAGAAAGATTACACGTGGATGGATAAAAGGCAAGAAGTGGTCCCGCCGAGTGAAACCCAAGGGGTTTAGACGCGTGTAAAAATGAGTCAGTTGCTCCCCATGTGCAATTTTTCTTGTCAAATAACGCAACCTTAACTTTGCTCTCCTTTTGTCCTTTTTGCTCCTTTACAAACGAGCACTTCGCCATTTTCTTTTGCTTCACAAAATTTGGTTCGAATATCTCGTTGCTCCTCCTCCTTCATTTGGGTCGCTTAGTGACTGATGTGTTGTACCTTTGGTGGTATCGTGTGCAAATATCCTTGGTCTTTTTTAGGAACACATGTGCCGGTAGGCTAGGTATGTATTTGTGGGATGACCTTTTTTAACAATATTTCCTGGTTATTTTCAACCTCAGCTCAGTTATGTTTAGTTTCATTCAATTTAATTTTTTCGTAATTTAACTCGTAACTTGCAGTCGTCATAAATTTTGATCTTGATATCTATTCGGTTATTAATATATCATTGAAAAGGTCTTACCATATAGTTTCATGAACGTACAATATTGATAGGGTTTTGATAAGTGTTTAAACAAAAGTTCTGTTTTTTTCAGTTATGTTTTATTCAGTTCAGTAAAGTTCAACTCTAAAGAATGGGGCCTATAAGAGCATGTTTTTGTGAAGCTCAACTTTATTAAACTAAACAGGAAAAAACTAAAATTTTGATTTAATTGTTTTGATATTCATTTTTTTTTAAAGGGGGCACTGAGGCTAGTAAGAATCGAGCCCTCAACCTTAAGGTTGAAGGTGTGCTCTCTACCACTTGAGCATTTCTCTTCTTTGTTTTGATATTCAATTAACTATCAAAACAATATCAATATTTGTACGTTTATGAAACTTATGTATATAATGAGACATTTTCAAGGATATACTAATAACTACGAATGGATATCGGGGTCAAAACTTCTTACGTAGGCAAGTTACGAGTTGAATTACGAAAACTGGATTGAAGTTAAGTTGTAAAGAACATGCCCTAAAAGCCTACTCTTATAATTTATCTTGGGCCGGTACCTAGATATTAATAGGCGGAACATTGGAGATGATGGGAGAGGACCAGAGTAGAAAATAAAACATCCTTCTAATACCCATAGTGTTGATCGAACTCGAGTCTCCTGTATGAAAATCAAAGTCAATTACCAATTAGATCTACTATGTGTTAATTATATGTGACATGGGCCTTATGCTTTATAATAGGGAAAAACTATTTATATAAAACTTTATTGAACAATAGTGATATAATATACTTTCCCTCCCTAAAATCATTTTACACTAGCTTTTACATAAATTTTCATAATGAAGTTGTGTAATTAAGATTATATTTAAAAAGTAAGATTGAATGCGTGTAATAAGCACACGAGAGACATGTACTTTACAACTTAAGTTTAAGTTCAGTTACAATTTCTATTAAATGGTACAAATTGCGTTACTTTGTCTCTACAAAGATGAGTTGGGGAAGACTAATATTTGGGCATTTCTATTATACACCTGGGTATACTTAGAAGGCTAGAACCGTTTTGTAACAAGATAATTAAATATTGGTCCTATAAATTTTATGAAGGTTGGCCTAAAACGAGGGAGAAAAACAAAGGGTAATAGGGTATGTAAGGTACACTCTTGTGTACCAAATAAGTTCTCACAATACTCGGCGCCTCAAGTAGAATTTCCCAATATTAATTGGAGTTTTAGGAAAAAGTAGAGATTCTTATTTTGTAGTTTCCGAATTGTATTATATTTCCCTTAATAAGAAGAAAAGATAATTCTAATAGGTGTATTATGCCTTGTCCTCCAAATAGTGTGAATACATGTATAAATAGAGGATGTTATAGGTATTGTGAGATAACCCCTTTAAGATAAAAGAGGGAGATAGCTAGTATGTACGGGGTTGTTAGATAGGTCTCTTGTTGCATGCCGGTCTTAAGATACTAGATAAGGTGTTCATAGAGTAGTGAAAGCTTGAGAGGGTTGTAGGTACTCTTAAGCCTCTTAAGAGACTTGTACAATGCTCCTTGGGATATGAGAAATACTTGTGAGAGTGTATCTTGTCACATCTATATGGTCACATCTATATAGTGGATTGTGCGTTTTCTCCCGATTCTCGAGTTTTCACATAAATTTTGTGTCTACATTATTTGAATTTGTGTCTCGATATCTCCACACTGCCTAATACTTTTTATTATAAGTGTATTTATCAAATCATATTCGCATCTCCGGTGAAATGTAATCTTTATATTTTGACACTTAACATTCGCCACATTTTTACGTATGGTAATATATACCTAGCCCGTATATAAAATCAAAATCTGATTACCCTGCTTAACTATATATACTTATAGTTTCCATATAATTGATAGTAATTAATCATATATTTTACTCAAGAATATACTAATTTAGTTCTAATAATTCCAATCCACTTTATTTAGTTCCAAAAAAAATTATGTAAATTCTCGTATTATATGTACGTAAGACGGGATCATTAATAGTTAACTAGGGGTCACTATAGTAATCATCGAGGGGCCATTAATAAACATGTTTTTTTATCATTAATAACACAAGTTCATATGTAAAACGGGATCATACCAGTTTTTGTATAATAAAACACCTTTCTTTAGGTTTTCTTTCTCCAAAAAACCAAGTCTATAAGGCTAATTTCATTAGTAGGCTAAGTTCGTAATTTAATTAGTTCATGATTGTTTTCTAATTTCAATTAAGAGTTAATTGAATAAAGTTCAAAATTGTATGCCAAAACAGACTTAAGTGGACATTTGGTACTTGATTGTTGTCGATGTATGACTCATTATTCCGACGAAGCAGAGCTGTTAAGGGCATGCACAATGGAAGCCACTTTCTAAAGTGGCTTAGATGTGTCATGTCACATTGAAGCAACATTACAAATTTAGTGCAATGGTAAGCAACTTCTTTGAGAAATAAAAAAAGTCAAGAAATAAAAAGATAAAAGATAAAAACATTTATGGGTATTATTCATTTAAGAGAGAGATAGGAACAAAAGAGTAGAAAACAATAAAATAAGCATCAAAGCAACTTTGAGGGAAGTTGCTTGCCCAATCAACTTTTTTCCTAGTCTCTTGTCCAAGCAACTTTTATTTTTGTTGTGCAATGGTAAACACCTTCCAAGCTAGTGTCAACTAGGACCAAAGCACCCTCAAAGCCAACCATTGTGCATGCCCTAATTACCAAGTCATGTCGCTAAATACCGTTTTATTAAAGAAATAGATCAAATTACAATTAGTTACTCCGTATTTTAACAAGAGTTTCTTACCTTAGCCTTTTGACTACGTCAAACTCAAGGGCAACATGTTAGCATATGATTGGGCAATTGGTATAAGGACGAGTTTTCGAGGAAAGAAGATGAATTCTCGATTTATTTAAGCAGTTGGTAGGTGCAATCTTGCGCCAATTGTTACTCTTGGATCATCTTCGTTAAATTCTATTTGCTCCTCTAATTTGGCGAGTTAATTATTAATAAGTAGTTGGCAATTTTGCCAATAAAACTCTTTGTGGCTTTATTAACTGTGATCGTGAGAATCTAGACCACGTTGTCCAATAGTTGAGCTGCCAGAGTGTAGCAGTGTTATGGCACAATTGTTAATGTCGAAACTTTGTGCAAAACCATGATCAGAATATGTAAAAACGCAAAAGTGGAAAGCTACTTTGGCAAATGCTCATGCTTAATTGCTTATACACGCCCGCGTTTCCCTAAATGAGAAAGTAGTACATCATCAGGCAACATTTTTATTGGACGTACTGATGTAGGTTGGTTCTTCTTGTGCAAGGTAAATACTCCGTGCGTGTTTGCATATGTAAATTTTTACATGCTTACAATACAATTCCGCAAGGAATGTTTAATGACACTAATTTTGGATAAAACTTTTGATCTTAACTCTATATTTATTTTGGATTGAAGGGATGATAATTGTAAAATTATATTGTATTAATTTGATAAAAGGAGAAAATTACCAATTTCTGTAGCTAATTAACAGTTGGTTTTTCCAATTTGAAATGATGACAACTAAAAAAACACATTGACATGGTATTATTGTGGTGCTGAACTGCTGGTTATCAATACAAAAAATTGTGTAAACCCGTTTTACTTATAAAATTGTGTATTAATGAACCCTCGGGTAATCATTTCTCATTAATGACCACTTAGATAAACAGTAATGACCCATCTCACTCAATCTCGTACTCCCATATATAAAACTGGTCACATAAATTTTTTAAGATTATTAATTATTTGTTATTATTCGAGTGCCCTAATCCAATCCAGCGACATCTTTACTTTCACTCAAACCATCTCGAGCCACGCGTCCTTGAAATGTTTTGCTTTCCTAAAAGGCTAATTGAGGCTGCGGTTTGGATAATTAATGTTTAGATTTGGGAGCCGAAACAGTAAACAAAGGCAAATACCACCCAATTAGACACCAAAATAACAAAAATCGCAACGACATTTGTACAACACCATAGGCTCCTAAAATTCCTAATATTTAAAAGCTTTGTTCGCTAAACCCTAGGTTGTCACTTGTCAGTGGAAATGGTTTGGGATCCACAACCTTTATTTTTCAAAAGTTTGTGTATTAACTCCTCTCCCTCTCTTGATACCGTCTTTCTCTGGCTATTTCTCTAATGTACTCGTACAAGACATACCAAATTGTCCTTGCACCTCTTTTATAATTACCCAATCAGGAAAGAGAAATTGCACCCTACCTCCTCTTTGTAGAATGTGGGGGGTGTCAGGATGAGCTAAATAACATGGCGTGAGTCACACACTCAAAAGAGATCAGAGGGTGCGACGACTAACCTTATCTTCAAATGTAGCTAGAGTGGTACAATTCAAGAGGTTATTGCAGTTGGTACATTTCTTTTTATCGCAAATGCATGATGTCCTGGGTTTAAAAAGGTGTGTCGCTTTTCTATGTCCTCATGATGTGGAGTTCCTATTTGGGGGCATGCATCACCTTAAGGATTAAGAAGATAAACAATACGGAATAGTACATTGTCAATTTGTCATGCAGCATGGATTTGAGGATTTGATTATCAACAGATCAATAAGTATATACTATTACGAATCGGAGCTGATTATCGGATAAATTAGACTAAGCTACCTTAGGGAGCTCAAATATATTCGTTGTGGCATGCAAGACAACATGCATCGATATTCATACCCCTTAGAAAGGACTAACGTAACCACGAGCGAGTACTAACTAGTTATTAGTTTGATCACGTCTCACTTAAAAAGTACGTAAATGTTATTTGGCCGCATTACAATGCATCATCACACAGCCTTGGCAAATTCAGCATAACAATCACAGATTTATGTAAGTGTAGCTTACATCAGAATTAAGTCGAAAAAAAAAACCTTAAACGTACGAAGTTACTAGCTTAAAAGTCATATATTTGTTGTCTTATTATTATTAGCTAGTACAAAAGTTATCAAGTTGAAATATGAATCATCTGTTGTAGTTTAGAGACAATAATACACTGTTCATGTAGATGTGTAATTTGGACAAGAGGGTGGATGATAACTGTGAAACGAAGGAATCGAGTATGACTTTTTTTTTTGGTTTCCCACGAGGTCTCCTTAAGCCCTTTGAGCCTAAGGTTAATCCCCGCTCGCGGTGCGTGGCTGCCGCTAGTCTGAGAGAATTTGCACATGGTGGGAATCGAGTATGACTTTAATAGTGTATTTAAAAGATTAAATTGTAGAAATTGAATGACTTAGAACGTAAGACATACGTACTCTATACAACTGTACTTTAACAGTAGTACTAAGTTCTTTTTGGTTGATAAGTACTGTAATCCGATCCGTATATGAGGTAACAAAATTCTACGTCCACTGTTCATATGTATGTACTACTAATAAGTAATAGAGAACATGCATGAGTGATTGACAATTTGACAGCATTTATTCATTGAAACTGCTGGTTACGGTTTTACCTTTGAGAGTGTGAGTTTTACTGTACTTCATGATCTGGCTATTGGCTGAGCCGTAAATTTCTCGAAATGCAGGCCCCACAGGCAAACGGCCCTAGCTCTAGAAGCCATTCGATCAATATTAACACGAGAGATGCAAATATATATATATATATATATTTTTTGACAATGAGATACAAATATATTATTCTCGCATATATCGTTAAGAAATAATATTATTCTCCAATCTGTACGTACCCTTTACTCGACCCTTTATAAATGGAAGTCTCCTCTGCCTTCCCCCCACCCTTCCCCTAATCAACCTAGCTGCTAACAACATCCATCCACTCAACGCTTGGAAAACAACAAGTGAGTGAAAGGAATATAGGGCTAGCAAGCTATCTAAGAGAGAAAATTAAGTGTCACAAGCTCAAATTAAATCATATACAGCTTACTAGCATAGCTCACCATGCAAGATCAAAGAAAAGATCAAGTAGCTCTAATCTCCCAACTTTACACTTCTGGTTTATACACCCCCGTGCCTCCTCCTCAAGGTAATTAAAGAACATGATCCCGCCTTAATTATACATCATATCATTTATGATGTATAAGCTCTTGTGACAATATTATAGCTGGTATTGATATATGTTATTGAAATGTTTGCAGGTGATCAGCAGCCCAAAAGGCGTCGTAGGAGGAAGAGTAAGGGTGAAGGAAATGGTTGTTTGGCAAAGAAGAGAAAGCTAAGTTCGGAGCAAGTTAAGATGCTAGAGTCGAGCTTCGGATGTGAGCACAAGTTAGAGTCCGAAAGAAAAGACCGACTTGCCGCTGAGCTAGGTTTGGACCCGAGGCAAGTGGCGGTTTGGTTCCAAAACAGAAGGGCTCGTTGGAAGAACAAGAAGCTTGAAGACGAATACTCAAAGTTGAGGTCCGAATACGAGGGCATTGTGGTGGAAAAATGCCGTCTTGAAACTGAGGTAAATGCTAGTTATGTTGTTTGATCGATCATCTAGTGGTATGAATTAGGGGAATATTAATGTTCTACCATTTATATTGGTTATTAGTATACAATTTCAAAGTCATGTATGTCTATATTAAACATCTTGAACGTAAGAAACGTAACTGTACTGCTAAATGAAGTCTTATATATTCAACAATACAATTGAAGATAGATATACCAGTACGTCCATGTGCGATAACATTTGCATCACACCCTAAAGAAAACGGACACATTTGCATCACTCCTGAAAATGTGTGCCTATAGCTAGCGGGATGTTAATTTGAAGAACATACGGAGTAGTGACATAGTAGTATTAATTATCGTGTGTACAATCGAGTTAAAGTATTGCCTTTTGTATCCATATCCATGATATGAACTCAATTCTCAAGTGATTATCTACTAGTTCATGATAAATTGCAAGTTTAAAAAGCCAGAATGAGCCACGCATAATATGCACATGGGCAATCAATATGTTCTGATCATTATAGGGAGTTCGATAGATAAACTAGATACTTGAAGTTTCTCCTCATACTGTTTTGGGAAAACTTAACTTAGAATATAAATAAATTGGTCAAGTCATAAATTAATATAAAACAAAGTTGAATTGGCTAGCTTGTAGATTGTAGATAAGAAAGCGATGGAATTGAATGCGATACTGTCTAAGTGTCGAGTGAAGGGAGAAAAAAATGTGACAAAGGGGAGAGACTGGAGAGTGTAGTGCCAATGCTAAATGCCATCCAATAGTACAACAAAAAGCTAAGGAAGCGATTGGTGGGGTTGGTCCGTACGTTACATCTTTAAAGGTTAAGGTGAAGGTTGGGGTCAGTACTTGATCAGTATAGTCAGTACTACGAGACCTTGGAGTCTTGGACCATATGATCATATGCCTTTGCTTTTTAAGTTCTTTCCCCCTATTCATGTGGCTTACACCACGTGTATATCACTTAGCCCCACCCATGTAAAGGAAAACAAGGAAACATCTAGGTATATTACGATAGGTACGACGACGGGTATTATACTCCTAGTCTCCTAGACACAAAAATCAATTAAATTTTGTAACAGACGATCAATAATCTCACAGACGTACGTACACTCACCTGCTTATTTCTCTCACGTACTAGTACTACAAAAAAGAGCATAAATAAGTAAATGACTATGAACAATTTTTGGTACAAACAAGATTCGAGACTGTAGTTGAAATTGGTATTCGATTGTCCCAGTCCTTAGTCATCATATACTCATATACTAAACCCTATCGTACGTGCTCCCATTTCTATCATCTAACTGTTAGTCATACAAAAATTACAGCAGGATGGTTTAAATGAAAATGTTCAATCACTAATCTAGTACGTCATATTGTTTGTCACAGGTTTTAAGTCTCAAAGATCAACTCAACGATGCAAACAAGGAGATCCAACAGCTGCGAGAGAAGCCAGTGTCATCAACACCCGATAATAATTCGACTAACAGTCCAAGTTCTTCATTAACCATGGATTATCATGCTAATGTTATCGACCCTCAGTTATTAGGAGAAGATTTAGCAATGGGAGGATGCTTCGACAACATGTTGTACATGACTAGCAGTGACTATGTGCCTTCCATTGATTGGGGTGTTAACTTTTATGAAATGTGAATTGTTTAGATTATTAATATCACTAAATTAAGATTAAGTTAACTTTCGAATTTGGTTAAGTAGTTTGGATATATTAGTCATCGATCTAGGAATTGTAAATTATTTAATTGTTACCCGTATCATGTCTTTGCTTTCTCGCTTAAGATTAATGTAGTACTTGTACTTAATTCCATGTTCAAATGTGTAGCTCTAGCTGAATTTGGAAATGATAATCATTATCACAAGCTTATCTTCGTCTTGACTATCTATTTGAATGCCATTTTGATCGAGTTTGTGATCATCCCAATTGTTTACCGGCTTCACCGTAACAGTGGGGACCCAATCAGTATGTTTAGAGTCATGCATGCTGGTAGCTCACATTTGAAGATTTCTTTTTGATAAATTATTAATATGCTTATTGGAAACACAAAATTGTTCAGTATGAAAGTCAATTTTTCCGATCCTGACTAAATCCGAGCCCCTTAATAAGTTAATTTTTAGCTAGATTGGTTATGCAAGTCTTGTTGCAACTGGAAAGGTTAATGTAGGCATCATGTATATATCAGCGTATCCTTGTCCTTCATTGTCTCGAAAGGGCCTCTTTCATCTTATCCGATCCCTTTTGCTTTTCTATGTTTGCCTATTTCTCCGTCCTATCATTGTTGATACAGTCTTCAAACTATTTTAGTTTGTTCCTTTCGAATGTACTGTGTAATATACACAAGTAATTACTCCATATTTTGTTGGGCGTGTGTTAGGAGTTAGGATAAGGGGTCGACTTCTATCTATTTCCAGCAGAAAGGGAACGAACATGTCGACGTCTAAAAATTCAACTCGTTTCAATAACATAATTATGAGAAGCATGATAGTATTTATTTCAGAAAAGTTGTATAAGTCATTAGGATGTAAGGACAAGTAGTTCAAAGCTCATGCAATCATGCGTTGGCGATGATGAATGGACACACACAAGCTTGAATCGTCAAAGATGAAGAAAATTTCCCTCTTCATTTTATAATTCAACTTAGAGGACACATAAGTACTAAAAAAAAATCAAATATCATGCTATAAAACGGCCCTAAATCAGTTCTCAATGAATATTTCAATTTACATACAACAAAGTGCTTAAAATTTGATTTGGTGTTCTCCCTCCTTCCCTCCCCCTTCCCCTTATTAAAATAAAAAATAAAAAAAAAGAAAAAGAGAAAAGAAAAAGAAAAATGGGGTTTGTGAATTTGTTCTTGGTGGCTTTGATGCCTGTTCTAAAGATGTTGATCCTGACAGCAATTGGTCTACTTCTGGCCTTCGATCGCATCAATCTCCTTGGCTCTACAGCTAGGCATAATCTGAACAATGTAAGTACCTTTTTTTTTGAAATTTTATTTTGACTAACAATGTAAGCACAAATTCTGCTCATTCATACTGTATTAGCCAATAGGTTGGATCAGCTCTTCTATGGACCATTAGAAAGTACCTCAATTAGTTTAGAAAAATTTGTGTGAACCCGTTTTATACATGAGACTGGATAAGACGGATCATTATTGTGCAGTAGATGGGTCATTTTTGTGTAACCGAAGGATCATTAGTACTCAATCTCATATATTAAACAGGTTCACACAATTTTTTGTGTAACTAGTTTCTTCAAATAAAAAAAATCTACCCTAGGTCTCTTGTGAATTGAGTGAGGAGTTCACCACCTCGCTAGCTCTTCAACCCAAAGTACACTATTACTTATGCATTTATGATAATGCTTACAAGTTACAAGGAAATATATATTCTTCAGGACAGAACACTGGTAGCAAATCATTGTTAGTGTTCTTTTGGGAAAAAACGTTGTTAATAGTTGGTGTCACTATGGTACAAGCTCGGTTAGACAACATGGTTGTGGCTTGGGCTTTGTTTCCGTTGGTCTGACAGTGTTTGGGCTTAAGGATGGTCATCATACCGTTATGTTGACCTTTGGGCCATCAAAGAAAAGAAAAAAGATAGAAAGACGAGGAACGTAAACAACGTGCAAAGCAGAGCTCATTATGCACGAATGCACGATCAATTGAGCATTATCAGTCCATTTTATTAATTTTATTTCGGTTATTCTGCTTACCATTTAACAGTGACTGACATGCCCTTCATTTGTTCAATTGACAGATTGTGTTTTACGTTTTCAGCCCTTGCCTTATGGCTGCCTACTTAGCTAAGACGGTGACGCTTCAAATCATGATCGATATGTACGTTTGCAATCATGCTTAGCTTTACAGTCCTCAATGATTCCTTCACAATACTGTAGGATCACATAAGTTTATACAGTATCACAAAAATGGAATCAACTTAAATATATGTTGATAATTGATTTTTTTCTTCGCGGAATAATTGATTGAAGATTCTGTTAACCTTGATTATCCTTACATCAATTTTTATAATTATGTAGGTGGTTCATGCCCGTGAACATACTGATAACATTTATAATCGGGTCAATACTGGGTTGGATACTCATCAAGATCACCAGAGCTCCCCAAAATTTGCATGGACTAGTCATTGGCAGTTGCGCTGCAGGTACATACTAGTATACAGACATACAGTACATCTCTAATATCTATCCGTCTAGTTTAATTGTTAATAGGACTCAATTCTTGTTATTGTAAATTTTAATGGAAATCCTATGCCGAACAAGCTAGACTGAACTGAAAACTACTCTTATCATGCCCTGGTGAACGATGAACAAGTATCAATAGCTTAGAAACTTGTATATCGTGCGTATGTATGACAAATAATTGGACTATAGCATGTGAAAAGTCTGCTTATCGCGTCATATGCACATATGCAAATACTATGTGACACTAAAACTTGTGAAAAATATACAGGAAATTTGGGGAACTTGCTTCTGATCATCATTCCTGCAATATGCACTGAGCCTAATAATCCCTTTGGAGAATCCTCAGCTTGTTCCGCTGAAGGAGCAGCATATGTCTCAGTCTCCATGGCGGTAATTTGTTTTTTTGCTCGCAAGAAATTTCCCGTATTGCTGCTTATTGCACAATCAATCCATATGTGGAACAGTTGTTAGTGTTAAGTTTTGGTGGGTAATCATAGCTTAACTCTTAGTCTTCTAAATTTTGTTCTTGGTACTAATTGTCTTTCAGGTAGGAGCCATATACATCTGGTCTTATGTCTATGTTATCATGAAGATATCAGTGGATAAAAGCATCCAAGGGGAAAGAAGTAGTACACACCACGCTGTACTGACAATTGGCGGAGCACCGGAAACAGAACCATTGCTCTTGTCTAAGGTGAATAAAAGCATAGCTGAAGCACATCAGAATTTACAATATTCAATCACTTGTCGAGGCTAATGGAGTTCACTAACCGTTCACTTGGTCTGTACAGGTTGGACCAGTGCCAAATCTGCCAATGTTCGAGAAAATCAAGAAATGCATGACAAACTCTATCGCAAGACTCAAAAGCATCAATTTGAAGATGCTGTTTGCACCAACCACGATTGGATCGGTATAGACACTTTAGTATACAGCTTCTTGAAAAATGAATAGTGCAAGCATGATAACTAGGAGATTACTCTATAGCTGTTTCCAGAATCTAGTGTAGTTAATTTTGACTAAGCATGATGCATGAGATTGTGAGAAGTAAAACACCCAAATATGATTAATCTCAAGGAAGTCTACCAAATTTAGTTAATGTGCCTCCACCGAAATGGAAGTCAGCTTGTGGCATGAAGTTGCCGTCATACAAATGATAAGGGTCAATAGTTTTAAGAATGTACACAGTAGTAATGTTATAAGACTAATAAAGTATGAATTCCTATTTGGTTAAGCTCTTCTGTGTTCTTGTTACAGATAATTGGCTTCATCATTGGTGTGGTTCCTCTACTAAAGAAGCTAATGATTGGTTCTAGTGCTCCACTTCGCGTGATATACAGTACATCGGACCTTCTGGGGTATGCATTCCGTTTCTAATCAATCAACTTTGTTGCAGATTACTAGATTAGTGCGTTTTCAAACATCAATGAATGAAGCAAAAAGTTCATGAACCTTCATGGCTATTTGATTATAGAAGTGCTTACAAGGGATATTAGCTTAAAACACCTTTTATCAGACTCTTAATTGGCTAAGCAATCATGTATTATTCATATAAATCGTTACTCAAATGCATGACTGGAAGGTCACAGTACTCACAGATGCTTGATTAAGATTACTTAGCCTTGAAATGGAGCTGTTTCTTTACTGTTGCCTTAACATACATTATGCTGAATTTCTTTTGTTCTTCAGAATGGCAACAGTTCCCTGTGTCTCTCTGATCGTTGGAGCAAATCTTCTGAGAGGTAATTACTACCTGGATTAAATTACTTCTAATCATATTCATATACATTAACAAGCTGTGTGTGTGTGTGTGTGTGTGTGTGTGTGTAATGCTCTTGATATTTGTTTTCATACTGGCTCTCAGGCTAACTAATCATGAGTTTTTCCTGGTTTTCTATAGGGTTAAGGAGATCAGGAGTTAACGCATTCCTCATCCTAGGGGTTATAGTTGTCCGTTACATCGCATTGCCTCTACTTGGTATTGCAATTGTTAAGGCAGCTAGGCATTTCGGCTTCGTGGGAATCAGTCCTCTGTATCAATTTGTTCTGATGCTTCAGTTCGCCCTACCACCTGCAATGACTATAGGTATGATCAATGATTTTGGCCATGTTTACTTAATTACTTCTACCATGGGCGACTTGAACTTAATTTTGAGTAGTTAGATTACCAATTTACATCAAGCTAAGCTGGACGAACTAATTTGAATTAAACCAACCTGACCTGGAAGAGAATACTGCCTCACCTAAGAAAGCTAAATTCTGTTGCATGGAATATTGAAATGTCTGCTTGGAGATCTAACATGTGGTGGTGCAATGAAATAGGTACCATAAGCCAACTGTTCGAGGCAGGTGAAGGAGAATGTTCAGTGATCATGCTATGGACCTATGCTGTGGCCGCGTTAGCCCTAACCCTTTGGTCCACTTTGTTCATGTGGCTGGTAGCTTAAGCTGTCTTTGAGTCTTTCTTCTCCTCTATGGCAGTATCATCATTTGTCATGCCAAAAGTCCACAGCAGTAAAAGTTGCAGGCTAGTTGCAACCAGAAATGGCCAATGGGAAGTTGTGCCATGGCTACTTAATTTACTTATTGGAGTACAAAGATTATGTAGAACACAGCATTGATCATTCTTCAATATACGAAGATGGAATTTTATAATTAAGATCAGAGTCTGGATGAGCTCTTGTATTTTGTCTGTGAAAGAAGAAATAATTAAGAACTTATTGTCAAGAAAAACAAAGAAAGAACTTGCAAATACTTGTACCTTTTTTAACTCCATGGTTTAACCATTCCCAACTCCTAAGGCCATAGTTTTTTTCAGTTTAACATTTCCTATTAAGTTTAATTCGGTTTAATTTCAGTTCATCATGCTCTTATAGGCGAACAAAACACGCTCTAAGTTCAGGGACGGAGCTATGTTGATAGGGAAGGGTTCAAACGAACCCACTTAATTTATAATTTACCCTTAATTTATCCTTTATAAAGGTAATAATTATCTCTATTTTTCCTTCTCCACTATGATTTGAACCCACTAGGCCACTAAAATGATTTTGTGTGAAATAATGAAGAATCCAACCCACTCAATTCAAAGTCTGGCTCCACCACTGCCTAAGTTACTAAGTTAGTCCAAAATAGAGATGGCGTTGTCAAGTGACTCATCACTGTGTTATCAACTCACTTTTCATCTCTAAACTGATTAAGTGATTAGGCAACCAAAAAAAAGAAAAAAAGGACTAAAGATTTCCTTGTACATGTGAAAGTAAGTTTTGCAACTCCCTAAATTGTGCGTGTCTTGGGTGACGGTGACAACGATATGAGTACTACGTGACTAGCATTCAAGCACTAACATTACCCGGGCACGAAAAGTAGCTTACGAATCCTCCTTCGTTTAGACTTTTCCTAAATAATAACAAATTTTGTACGTCCTTTTCATCTTGTACGTATGAAGTTGTGAAGTTGTGAAACTCTAGTAGATGTTGCTAATGTGGTATGCACGTCAATCAGACACACAATTTGGACGCTTTGATACGTGTTCACTGTGATACAGGATTACGGCGTAGTGAACTTGGTTTAATTGTTTAGATCATTAATAAAGAAATCGATCAAACTCATGTCATTTGATTTGATTTCATGTGAACTAGACTAACCAACAAGAGAAGAAAGTGATATAACATATAAGTACTGATCATACTCAGGAGCTAATTTCCTCTTTTCCAACTTTATAGGTTTACAATTAACCATAATCAATTCATGACATTTCTTGTCGGACTAACATGCAATGTCGTATCTTACTTGGCGACCTCGTTCAATCTGCCCTTTGATGTCTCAACATCACTACGATACGTTCATTGTTTGTCCATTGGGCAGCTATCCAAGTTGGAGGGCTAAAATTTGCTAGAGACAAGTTGTCTACTACGCCTTCCCAAAACAATTCCCAACTATCGCCTATCACTGGGAAATTTCTCAGCAGATGCAGGCCGCCCCCCTTTTTTTAATACACCCAGGAGTCTTTGATAGTTTGATTCCATATGCTTCTACATAAGCATTTTTTTTTCTTGATGTGCAATTTTATGTCAACAAGTTTTTGATTTACCGGGTGTAAATCAGTGGCAGAGCCATATCTATCTCATTGGGGTCAGATGACCCATCCAAGTTGAAAATTTGTTACTTATGTAACAGTATTTATCAGTCAATCTAACTATCAGTCAATGTTGCTTAACCCAATGGATGAAGTTACTTATTAACAACACAAGAATAATATTAGGGGTTCAATTCTTGAGTTGCATATATTATGTGATTACTTTTTCGCATTTCTTATTATCGAGTGCCCCCAACATATATAACTCCTAACTCCGCCACTGGTGTAAATTTATATCGGGTGAAATTGTGAATAATAATAATAATAAAAGTAGCACTGGTATTTAAAATGTGACTAGTAGCATGTGTTATAAATTTGTATTGCTTTGTAAAAACACCAAGTGTAGACTTACACCTAACATAAAACATGATACATAAATGATAAGATACATGATACATAAATGATATATGCCACATGTCAAGAGAAATGCCACATGGCATGAGAAAGGGCATAGCTAGTGCATTCTTTGGTTTAATATATACTATAGATGTGTAAATCCGTTTCGTATATATATGAGATTGGGCCACTCAAGTCCTGATAAGTGGTCATTAGTGACAAAGTCCCTTACATATATATTACTATTACTATTACTATTACTATTACTATTACAAATAATTAAGTACTAACTTATTAAACAAAAATGTTGAATTAGACAAAACAAGATGAATATTTAACACAAAATTTGACTACAACAATAAATTTTCATATAATTGTTACAATGTGGCTATTTCAAATAATATTGATGATATTGATAATAATAATATAAAAATTATAATATTCATAATAATGACTATTAAAATGGTAGCCTGGTGGCATATATAATTAACAATAAAAATTGTATGAACTCATTTCACATATGAGAATAGGTATTAGTGACCCTTCGTGTAATCACTAATGACCATCCGGTAAACATAATGACCTCTTTTGTAAACAATAATGACCTCTCTTGTAAACAATAATAACCTTTCTGACCTAGTCTCATATATGAAAAGAATTCACAGAATTTTTCTCTATTATTAATAAATACCGTTAGATTCGGGTGCACTACGAGCAAATAAAGTTGAAGCTTCAGATTATTCTCAGCAGTTGGAATTATTCCCATCAAATCAAGTAAATTAGTAAAGCTTATCTTAATAATTTGTTTTTATATAAACTTACATTGAATGTATATACGTATATGTGTGCAACAGCGTTAACGAGTCTCCGTACAATACTAGAATACTTATACAGTTATACCATACACATGAATGTACCTTATAATGCATACCCTCTTGTAAATTATAGCATACACTCGGTTGTACGGAGTAAGGTACACCCCTTTAGATGATTAAAGATTGGCCCCTTTATTCTTTTATGAAGTATTCAGTCTAAAATAAGAAAAATGTTGGAGTTCAACCCAACTGTACATACACGTCAGCAGAAGAGAGCAAGTTAGTTAGACAAATTGGTGGGAAACTTTGTAATTCTGTTAGATAGTTGAGAGAATTCTGTTAGGCAGTTAGACAAGAAATGTTAGCTAGCTATCTAGGCTATATAAGTATTTCATTGTAGACATTCACACTTAGATTGATATAATAAAAGTTTCCATCTTTTCTCTCTCAAATTCACTTCATTTTTTGTAGAGTTAGCAATATTGATTCATAAAACTGAACATGGTATCAGATAGCCAG
>ONZK01002211.1:6132-17881 GCA_900322385.1 Pharnaceum exiguum | reverse complement strand
ATGTTTTACTGTAATACTGGTTTATGTTGATGACCTATTGATAGCTGGCAATGCAATGTCGGATATTAATCAAGTGAAGGCCAGTCTAAGCTCTCAATTTCAGATGAAAGACTTGGGAGAGTTGAGATATTTTTTGGGACTGGAAATTTCAAGATCAGAACAAGGTATCTTCATATCTCAACGAAAGTATGTCTTGGATATCATCAAAGAAGCAAGATTAACTGATTCAAAGTCATACAGACAGCCATTGCCATTGCATTTGAAGCTTACAGCAGAAAGTGGTGATTTATTACATGATCCAACTGCATATAGAAGGTACATTAGAAAAATGATCTACCTATCTATTACAAGACCTGACATTGCTTACACAGTACAACTTTTAAGCCAATTCATGCAGTCTCCTAGAACAGCACACATGGATGCTGTTTTACATGTGTTGAAGTACTTGAAAGCTACACCTGATCAAGGCATTCTTATGGCACATTCGTCAGCAGCTCATCTTACTGCTCTCACAACTTGTGAAGTCACATGGCTAATCACTTTACTGAAAGATCTTGGCCTGACAAAGCTAGCTCCAGTCGATCTTAAATGTGATAATCCTGTATACCATGAACGCACCAAACATATTGAGGTCGATTGTCATTTCATCAGAGACAAAGTCAAGTCTGGAGTAATTCAGCCATCATATGTTCCAACAAGACTACAACTAGCTGATGTATTCACAAAAATACTTACAGGGGGAGTGTTGAAGTTCAGCCCAACTGTACATACACGTCAGCAGAAGAGAGCAAGTTAGTTAGACAAATTGGCGGGAAACTTTGTAATTCTGTTAGATAGTTGAGAGATTTCTGTTAGGCAGTTAGACAGGAAATGTTAGCTAGCTATCTAGGCTATATAAGCATTTCATTGTAGACATTCACACTTAGATTGATATAATAAAAGTTTCCATCTTTTCTCTCTCAAATTCGCTTCATTCTTTGTAGAGTTAGCAATATTGATTCATAAAACTTAACAAAAAATAAATAAAGAGGACGTACGTAGCAAGGTACACAGCACCCAAGTATACCATATAAGTATTCATACACCCTCTTTGTTTTTCTATATCCAATTTTGAGGTTGGGGCCGTCATCGAGTTCGATACTAAAAAAAAGGTTCTTTTTTTTGGTATGCTTTTTGCAATTGCTTATCCACTTGTGTGTATTTTTGTAATGATAACAAAACATATGGTTGTTCTAAAAAAACATAATATATGGTTACGCTAGGCAAAGTTTGACTTGTGCCGTTATTTTTCGACGTTTGGCTTTTCGTACTTAGTAAGCAGAATATATATACAAGTCCTATGCTTTTCCTAACACCATTAAATTAGGATATCACACCAACCACGGTTAGAGGGAGAAGTTGAGAGGAATAGAGATGGGGTTCATTGATCTATTTGTGATGGCTTCAGCTCCAGTTCTAAAGGTGCTTTTGATTTCTGCCATTGGCCTCTTCCTTGCCTTTGATCGCGTTGATATCTTGGGGGAAAATGCACGTCATCACTTGAACAAAGTGAGTATATATGAGTATATGACAACACTAAATTCTTTTTGATATTTGATCTTCTTGCTTTGCATTGGTAAAATTTGATTGTTTGTAGAATGTTAATTAAGTTCATAAATCTAGAGATATAGATGCATGTGTACACATGCATCACTTGCGAGCAAACAAAGGTTCCGACATCCGTCTTTCTCATGTATTGATGCATGTTAATTTGTTCTTAAATTGATAGTATGCATGTTATATCATATGATCACGTACCTAATTAAGCTTCTTCTATTGATCATTGCTAGGTTGTGTTTTTCGTATTGAATCCAGCACTTGTTATTAGCAATTTAGCTAAGACCGTCACCTTCGAAAGCTTTCTCACCTTGTGAGTTTGACACCTTGACCCAAACTTAATTTCTTTAATTTTTTTCTTTCTGATTTTCAATTTCTTCGGTTGTCAATTTGTGAGAGTTTGATTTATTGAGCAAATCCACTTAATTTTTTGTGTTTTGTTTTTTTTTGAGAACAAAGCCACTTGAATTTCTGCTTGACCCTCCCCCCTCTTTCCCCATTTTATGTCTTTCTTATACAGGTGGTTCATGCCAGTAAATATCTTGATTACATTCATCATCGGCTCAGTATTGGGATGGTTGATTGTTAAACTAACCAGAGCTCCTAAGCATCTCAAGGGTCTCATAATTGGAGCATGTTCTGCAGGTGAAATATCACATTCAATTTGTTTATACCACTGAGTATCATATTACGAGTACCATAATATTTGTACCGATATTTTTCTATACTAGACTAGACTAGATTAACAGCCCCGCAAACATCGCTATCAATGCACAATCGTATTTTTGTCCTCCCCCGCCCTTTCTTACGTTTCTGGTACTACATCTTGGCTAGTTGGCTTTATTTCTGAATCAATGAATCATCTCACATGATTGTTTTGGTTGATATAATTTGGATATAGGGAACTTGGGGAACCTTCCAATGATCATTATTCCTGCAATATGTCACGAGAAAGGCAGCCCCTTTGGAGCAGCTGATGTTTGTGAGAGTTATGGTCTATCGTATGCTTCACTCTCAATGGCGGTATGTTAGCTAATTACCCTCTTCATGGAGAATTAATTGGCAACTAGTTAGTGAAATTTCAGCTATTAGTGACCAAGTACTTTCGGGTGGATAGATAACCCATGAGAGCTAGCTAGACTTGAATAATTGTTATATCAAAGATCTTTATTTGGTGATCAGCAAAAAAACTTTACTGGGTGAGTTACTGAGTTGTCCATGAACCTAGCAATTTTGCGTGCAATGCATCGCTGTCCAGCAAGCTCATGATACAAATTTGGGTGACACGACAAGTTGAAAGTTTTGGGATTTTGATCTAATAAACTTATACTATGCTAATTAAGTTTGTCTTAGGCTCTTAGTATGATTGTTAAGATTAAAGGTGTGTTTTGGTCGGCTGAAATGATATGACCTGAAACTGAACTGAATAGAAAAAAAACTGAACTGAACTGAAAAAAAGATGCTGAACTGAACTGAAAAAAACTAAAAGATGATGAACTGAATTGAAAAAAATTGAACTAAAGTGAAAAAAACTGAACTGTAGTACTATCGACGAACAAAACACAGCCTAAGACATTAGAGATAGTAGGTCTTAGGTTCAACTTGGTTAAAATGGAACGTTTGGGTGGATTGTCATGATGAAACTGAAGAATATAAAACAATGTGTGTGAAACCAAATTTGAAAGTTAGATAGCCATTTGTGACCTATCGCTCCCTATCCTCAAATTAAGTTTTTGTGGAAATGACGCATTTACTTATTCATGTCAAATTTTCAAGATAGGAGCTATATACATATGGACTTATGCATACAACATTGTCCGGATATCTTCAAGTGAAGGAGGAGATAAGTCAGGCAACGGAGTGGCTAATGCAGAGACGTCGGTGGATTTCACAGAGCCACTGCTTCCTTCCGTTGTATCTTCCCCCAAAACCGTGGTACAAATTCGTTCTTCTCATGCACATTATTTCATTATATCATCCATGTGTAGCAAGCTTGATTATTATAAAAATCTTGGCTCTACTACGATTGGTGCGTGACATTTATTGAAAGTATTATTGATGACATTTTGTTAAGACCAAGCCAACGCTAATCATGGCTGAACTTGCAAATCAAATGTTGGAATTTATTGCTGGTTAATGGCCATAAAGTTCATTTTCTAGACGTGTGATTTTGGTTCACTTGTTCCACATTGTTGATGAGAGAAGTAAATTGAAGCTATTGTTTATTTGTTGCCATTGTTTACTTAGTTACTAAAGAAGTTGAGGTGTAGAGGAAGAGTGCTAGAGTGATCCATCGGGTTAGAAACCCTTTAGTAGCATCCTCCCCTATCTCTCTAAAACTAGTAAAGAGATTTTAATAATTTTAGAAAGATGTAGGCACATAAATTTAGTGGGTCGTTGACCCGTAGGGTTACCCAATCTTTTTCCGGTGTAGAGACTATGTTGACAAGTCATTAAGTGAACATAAATAGCGCGCCGCCTCCGCCCGCCTGGTCCTAGGCACTTGGGCTCTTGAAAAGAACGGAGCTAGCCTATCAGCCTATGCAATGATATTTTGTAATCGTTACCAATTTTTTATCACGATAAGACCATGGCCCTGTTTGGGTAACATCAGATAGTAGATAACAGAAGCAGATAATGATTAACAGATAGTAGAAGCAGATAGTGATTAGCAGATAGTAGATAGCAGAATCAAATAGTAGATTTGACTAGTAGATATTAAATAGCAGTTTCAGAATTAGTGTTTGGTAAATTAGCAGATTGTGTATAAAATGACAAACACGGACATGGGCATATTTAATTTTTTGGTGACTAAACATGTAATATTAAATAAATCATGGGCAAATATGTCAATAGTGCAATTAGTGTTATAAGCATATTGGAAATAGTAGATTTGTGGGCCAATCTACTATTAAATCCGTTGTTTACCAAACACCACAAATAGCATATTATTGGGTCAAATCTATTGAAACCCATGAATCTACTCTTTTTTGGGTAAAACTGCTGTTTACCAAACGCAGCCCATTAATTGGTTTTCTACGTTACAATTTGTTTTACTTTTTTTTGTAGGGGAACAAATTTTTTTTACTTACTTTGAAAGGAGAAGTGCATCCCATTTCCTGGCTAGCAAGAGCACAGCTAGATGAATATTCGATGGCCGCCATTTAATTAACCTTATTAACTTATTAGTAGATCGATAACTAGACACTAGACAGGATAGTCATGTTAAATGATACTCGTATATGTCTTGTCGAAATAACAAGTTTAAGTACAGCTTCACTTCACATCTGATCATCTTGTATTTGTTGTCTGATACAGATTACATTATCTCAAAGGATCAAAGAAGGCTTAAGAAATTTCTCAGAGAGAATCAATCTAAAGGCAATTTTGTCTCCTTCAACACTAGGAGCGGTACCTTCTGCTCACCTTTTCCAATAGTGAAATACTCGATCTTCAGATCTTACTTATTTTGTTGGCCGATAATTGTCATTCCTAATCATGCAGATAGTGGGTTTTGTTGTGGGTATGATTCCTTTCCTTCGCAAGTCGCTAATTGGCAGTGGTGCTCCTCTCCACGTTGTTCATGACTCGGCCTATATGCTTGGGTATTTTTACCTTTGATTTTTTCTTTCCATAACTCAATTCAATTTTGTTATATCCTTATTTCAATTCGGTTTAAGATAATTATATTAATAGATAAACTAATTTATAATTCCAGTTCGATATAATATAATTTGGCACTATTGATTTTAATACTCGTATCAGTAAATGGCTGCTGTTTAACATCAGGGAATTTTGCATATAATAGACACTGAATATAACATGTATGTCCTACTAATTAGAGTGTTCTCATCAAACAAAAAAAATGCAATTTCAGGATGATTTGATCAACCAGCTCTCCTCACAATTCAATTACTCAACATAAACCTTGTATGAAGAATAAAATTGTACTACATTCTTGTTGTAAATTACGAAATTTAAGTCAAATTTTCTGAGATTCTCGTTTTATTTAACGGATGTCGTAAAAGCAATGCATTAATAAAATCAAATAAGTACATCAAGAGGAATATACTCCCTAGGTCCGGTGCCTTATCTTCATCTTTCATCTTTAGGTGATTATGGACTATAGAAAAATAACTAATAAGACCTTCTAGTACTTCTTATTTTTGGTGAAGTTGTTGGAAGTCAACACTTCAATACATAAATTGGTCAATCTCGTAAACAACCTCTCTGTTTTCTTAACAAGGGTAAGGTTGCGTACATCCTAACCCCGAGCACCTCATTGAATGAGGATTTACACTCGCTTGTTGTTGTTGTAAGAGGAATATACCCCCTCTAATACTCTATTTTACAATACCATTTTTGAGCCATTCTGAGTTCAATGATCGACTACTTCACATGTCATGACTAGCTGCTTATTACAGATTTCAGGTGAATTATGATTACAATATTCTTGAGATCAATAATATTTTTTTTAAACGTTTGACTAATGTCTCATTGTGGTCCATAACATACAGAGAAGCAGCCATTCCAGCAGTTACGTTAATACTTGGAGCTAATCTTCTAAAAGGTACAAAATAGTTTTAGTCTTCCGAACCTCATAAAGTATTCTGCCCACGTACATACACTAGTTAATTTTAGAGTTTCTGACAAAGAATAACAATTTTCAGGACTGAAGGGATCTAAAATTCAGCTTAGTATTGTCATTGGCATAGTGGCTGTCCGATACATATTTCTCCCCCTACTAGGCATTCTCATCGTCAAGGGTGCCGTTCATATTGGCATTGCACATAATGATCCACTATTCCTGTTTGTTCTGTTGCTTCAGTATGCACTGCCACCTGCCATGAGCATAGGTATCCTTCCTCTTTCATTCCTTTTCAATAATAATACAGTATCATACTATCATTTATGTTCTTGTAACATGTGTGAATGATCATAACTTTTTTAAGATAGATGTTACCATTAATATATGTACTCGTAACAAGTTTAAAAGAGGAGCGGAAATAAGGGGCATATGAGGGGCGGCATATGGGTTTAATAAGGTATTTGATAGTATTTGACCAAATTCCCTCATCATTAGGTAGTTGCATACGAAAAAGTTTTCATTAGGTAGTTCTGTATAAAAGTGATGTTTCAATAGGTAGTTTTGTACAATTTTCTCTATAAAAAATGATGATTTTTTTGTTATGCTCAATCTAAAGGCACTGACTTGGCTAAAGTGATGGTCAGGTAGAGTCTGAGCAAATACCTTCAAAATGCATGGTATCAAATTAAACTAGACTGATTATTGAACGATAATATTTAAGTTGAACAAATCATGACTTGCTCATTTTTTTATGCCTGCAAAAAATATGTTAATGGACAATTAGTTTCGCACCTCGACCGAGCTAATAGTAACGCATTATTCTTGCACGGTTGCACCTATTTTGACAGGAACTATGACCCAATTGTTTGGAGCTGGTCAGAATGAGTGTTCAGTAATCATGCTATGGACATACGCCTTAGCATCAGTTGCACTCACTCTGTGGTGCACATTCTTCCTTTGGCTCGTGGCTTTATAATAATAACAAATACAAGAAAATTTTCATTTGGTCATAATTTCCTGTATCCATTGATCAATCACCAGTTCACCACAAAGAAACACAGATGCATTAATGGTAGCTTCTCAGTTCACAACATCGTCAGAAAATAGACGGCGTTTTCAGAAGTAATGCAAACGAAGAATAGCCAGAAAAGATAACGAAAATTGCTACTCAGAACTTGGCTACAAATTGGAGCTCGGAGGAAATGAAGATGGACCCCTAATAAAAACATTTAACTGATGAGTTATACAGAGTATAATTTTAGAATTCGTATATGGTATACCCGGGTGTAATTTTCCATATTCATCCCATTCTTTGCGGTCAAATTTGCTGTAAGCCACAATCTGTATGTAGCACGTTAATTTGTTACGCAATTGAAACAGTGTTCTTTTCAATCTCTATTGACTGAATTGAACAATTTTTTTTTTGTTTTAACACTCAATTATTTGAAAGTTTCGATCAAACTACAAAGTGAGACCTTATCAATGACATATCAATACACTCTCTAAAATTTTACCAGGTATATTTTCAAGCCAATAACAATTCTCAGATGTATCTTCAAGCCAATATATAACAATAATCCTTGAGATCGTAAGACTGATATTTAGCTAAATTATTAGGTATGCGAAAAAGAAATGTTTGATATCAAAATGACAAACAAGAGAAATAATGTCTTCTAGCACAAATCCTAATAGAGAAAGAGGGATGTGACACTTTTTCATTGAGTGCACCATGCATTAAAAACGTTAACAACCTAACCTAGTACAGTAGTACATCTACATACCCTTAAATATTGGATGCATTAAAATTCTTCCGTTCTTCCTGTCCTGTCGTGATCCCTATCGCCCTTAGCAAGCTTGCGTTGTTTTTTGTCCTTTTTTTTCCGGTGAACGAATAACTAACTATGAACATAATTTCAGAATAGTATATTTATTTATATTCAAATTAGCCGAATACGATAAGCTAAGTTTGATTTGTAAGGTTGTATTTGAATCTCGTTTGACTCTTGCTTGGTCCTCAGGAACAATTACGTGATTGGACCTACTATATATATTTACAAAATATATTGATTGGAAGATCAAACGAAGTAGTGATCATCAACATTTAACGAATATTATTTAGACAGAGATAGCGAGAGATAGAGAAAGAGAGAGGAATACGTACAGATGGGGTTCTTAGATCTCTTTGAGATAGCTTCAATGCCAGTCTTGAAAGTGCTTATGATTTCTGCCATTGGTCTCTTTCTTGCTTTTGATCGTGTTGATATCTTGGGGGAGAATGCTAGGCAACACTTGAACAAAGCAAGTACTAAAAAAGTATAAAAATTACATTTTTTTCAACACAAAGAAATTGCTAGCTTCTTAGATTGTGTGTGTTTGGCAAAGATAATTGAGATTTTTAAGCTTATAGATATGTGCATAAATCATGCTAACCTTGAGATCACACTACGAATTTCAATTTAATTTCTTTGTATGCATGTAGATCAGTACTATGTACATATCTTGTGATGACATATACTCCGTATAACTTAAGTTTCTTATACTGAATGTTACTAGGTTGTGTTTTATGTCTTGAGTCCAGCACTTGTTGTTAGCAATTTAGCTAAGACGGTCACATTCGAAAGCTTCCTAACCTTGTAAGTTTCTCTTGCTCCAACTGTGTTTTTTTTTCGGGTGTGCGATTAGTATTAGATTTTGATTTGGGTAAGCTAAGGTTCCATTACCAACATAAATTCTCCTGAAAATATTCTCATATATTTCCAATTGCAGGTGGTTCATGCCAGTAAACATCTTGATTACATTTATTATTGGTTCAGCATTTGGGTGGGTGCTTGTGAAAATAACAAAAGCTCCTAAGCATGCATCTTAAGGGCCTCATAATTGGAGCATGTTCTGCTGGTAAAATATTAGTAACTGTTAAGCTAATTTCAAAAGCTTTTGTCACAGTGTGATTTGCGCGCATTCAGCAAGTAAAATACTATTAGTTTGAGGACAATGCATTACTGAGTCCGGATCGAAGCAATGCTGAACTTATGCACAACCCTTTCTCTATTTCTTTTAAATGTGCTAGACTGCTAGTTGCCTTCATGTAAGATTGATCACTTTGTTAATTTGGTTGATCACCAAATTTTAAATATAGGGAACATGGGACACCTACCAATCATCATTGTCCCTGCAATATGTCACGAGAAAGGCAGCCCCTTTGGAGCAGCTGATGTTTGTGAGACTTATGGTCTGTCATATGCTTCTCTTTCGATGGCGGTACGTACGCTAGCTAATTACTCAGTCAATCCATTGAGACCATGCATCCATATTGAAAATAATCTGTTTGGGTAATTGTAACTATTTAATGGAAGAGTTGGACGTAGGGAATAGTTTATGATAATATTCTGGTTGTGTAAACAAATTGATATCCTTACTATGATTTACTGACTTAGTTATAATTGAGCAGCTCATATTTATGTGAATCATGTCATGCATACATTTCAGATAGGAGCTATATATATATGGTCTTATACTTACAACATAGTTCGGATATCTTCAAGTCAAAGAGAAGATACCAGTGATCAGCAGGCAATTGCCCCGTTGCCAGGAGACTTGACAGAACCATTGCTTCCTTCCGTGGTCTCATCCCCTAAACAGCTGGTAAAATTTCTCCTTTGATTGAGGACAAATTATATTGGACTATCTTTTGGTTCATTATAGTGAACTATATAAATCAAACATGATCATTTTGTTTAACAAATTTCTTGCTGAATTGCTGTAGTCAAACCAGATTACAGGCTTATATCGTCACTGACCTGATCATCCTGGAACTGTTGGCAGATCCCATTATCTCAAAAGATAACAGAAAGATTCAGAAATTTCTCAGAGAATGTCAACCTCAAGGCAGTGTTGTCTCCTTCGACAATTGCAGCGGTATGTACTTCTGCTCACCTTGTCTCTAATAGGCTTGATGAACCTACTTTCTCCTGATATAGATAGTTTGCAGATGTCACTTCATCACGAGGTTACAGTCTACTTACAGTTTTTTTTTTTGAGGGCAGTCTACTTACAGTTAAGCTAGCTGAGAGGCTGAAGTCTTAACTTGCTTTAATGCAGAGGACTAACTTTTCTTTTCTGATCATGCAGATACTTGGCTTTGTAGTTGGCGGGGTTCCTTTACTGCGAAAATTACTTATTGGTAGAGATGCTCCTCTTCATGTTGTTCATGACTCGGCATATTTTCTTGGGTATGTATTTCGTAACTCAGAATGTGGCCAACATTGCTTGTTCATTCGTGTTCGAATTGCAACTTCGTTTGCACATCTATTTAGAATCTACTGGAAATACAGAGAAGCATGCATCCCAGCAATAACATTAATACTCGGAGCTAATCTTCTTAGAGGTACAAAGTTTGTTTTTACTTTATTTATTTATATGATCTTTACATAGCAAAATCCTGACAGGAAAACTAACATTTTACAGGGTTGAAAGGTTCTGGTATTCAGCTTCGTGTTGTCTTTGGCATAGTGGTAGTCCGATACATTTTTCTTCCCCTACTAGGCATCTTGATTGTCAAGGGTGCAGTTCATATCGGTCTTGCGCAAAACGATCCGTTATTCTTGTTTGTTCTGCTGATTCAGTATGCACTACCACCAGCTATGAACATAGGTACATATGCTAGTTCTAAAGTCACTTTCTTGATTTCTATTTCTACTTTCAAATAAATAACACTAGTTATGAGAATAGCAGCTATGGACTTGTGCTATCACACGACGGTATATATAAGAAGGGTACACAAGTTAGAAGGGATATCGGGGTGACAAAGCTACTTTTGAACCTGTCTCTGAAGTTTTGCGCTTATATATATCCATCTTAACTATCATTTTGACAGGAACGATGACCCAACTATTTGGAGCTGGTCAAAGTGAGTGTTCTGTGATCATGCTGTGGACTTATGCCTTGGCATCAGTTACTCTCACTCTGTGGTGCACATTCTTCCTTTGGCTCGTGTCTTCGTAATGTGAACTCTCATGACATGACCATATTAAGGAATCAAGCTAAGTGATCAATCACCACAAAAGTCGCAATTTTGGATTTAGAAAATCATCAGAATTTCCAGGGGACTACATATCAGTGTTCTGTATGTAATATTCGTTATTAGGCTCATTGTATTGAATAAATTATCAAATTAAATAGCTATTCTTCTTCCATAGATGTGAAATTCAATGTTGTCACATTCTAGTTCATATGATAAATCAATATTTATTTTTTTAGCAGAGCTTGAAATGGTCTCTGCACGAATAATTGTACATTTGTACCAGAGACAAAATGGAAAGGCTGATTGTTTCAAAACTAAAGGAGGAGCAACTAACAAAAGATCAAAAGAAAAAATGAACACAATTTTTACTTGGAAAGTCTAAAATTGGCGCTGCCCCGCTGAAAGTCTGAAACCAAATTGTGACAACACATCACACATGGTTATACTCTTATATTGCCAACTAGAGGTCGTTTGGTTGCATTAGATTTTCATGGGATTTTCACAATCCTAGGAATTGAATTTTTGCGTTTTGTTTGGTTGACTAG
>ONZK01002209.1:15017-26518 GCA_900322385.1 Pharnaceum exiguum | reverse complement strand
GGAATTGAAACCGCATTCTTCGGCCTTCCTGTTACACTCGGCAGATCCAGGTACTTCTCATGTTTGGATACCAGTCGCATGCCAAGTATTCTACTTAATTCATCCTTCGAATTTACGGTGAGTCCCTTAGTAAAAGAGACTTCCGATTTGTTATAGTTCACTTGTTGTCCGGAAGCATGTTCATAATTGCTTAGTATAATTTTTGCAATTTCAAGGCACTCCCGTCGGTTGGCTCTTGTGAAGAGAAGATTGTCATCCACAAAGAACAAATGAGATATTTGAGGTCCTGTCTTGCTTGCCCTAGCACCATGTAAAAGTTTTGATGCCGCTGCTGATTTGATCATACCTGAAAATGCATCTGCAACTAGGATGAATAAATAAGGTGAGATGTTATCCCCTTGGGGGAGTCCACGGGCAGGTTTGACGAGACACACATGAGATACTGTTAGGAGATATTAGGAAATAAATATTAGGAGATATTTATGTTAGGCATATTAGTATATTTAGGAGATTGTTAGCTTGATAAATAAGCTATGTGTAACAGTATAAATAGGGGCTTCTCCTACATTATGAACATCATCAATACAACATATTTATCTCCCTATTAATAATTTGTCATGGTATCAAGAGTAGGTTAATTCTTGTGACCTAAAACACCGCTTCCGCTAGGCCGGTGGCGGACCTGACATTGTGGCCGGCTGGCCGCCACCGAACCACCCATAAAACAAACACTCAAACCCTAAAATATTTTTTTACTCGACCTTATCATAGTTGCCGCGTCGTTCTTTTCACCGAAACCCAAAACCAAATCTCAGTTTGTGCCGCATAAGTTGATGTGGCTATTTGGTCTTCCATCTCCTACACTAATTTTTCTTTTGTCTAGATCGGCTTGTTTGACTTGCTTGCCATATCATCAAATCAATTGGACCCGTAGCTACAGCTTCCTACCACTCTTAATCTGTGACCATTGTTACCCTTGAAACCACCCTACAACCGGCCTCACCCGCCACTATAACAAACTGTTGCAGGCCTCACCCGCCGCACCAGCCCCACACAAAACCAACCCCGATAATCCTAGTAGGCCTCACCCGCCGCTACCCTTATCACCAACCCATACACACTCAACCTCGACAAACCCAACAAAAGTTGCACTCCAACCCAACGGCCTATCGCCGTCCTTGAACCAACGACTTCATGTCGTCCCGACCTGACCGATCGTTTCTACAACTAAAGATCAAGTGGAGCTGTTTCAACTTATCGTCCAATCGAACTGTTCATTTTACTGCCGCTCCGATTGCGGGGGAGTGTTAGGAGATATTAGGAAATAAATATTAGGAGATATTTATGTTAGGCATATTAGTATATTTAGGAGATTGTTAGCTTGATAAATAAGCTATGTGTCACAGTATAAATAGGGGCTTCCCCTACATTATGAACATCATCAATACAACATATTTATCTCCCTATTAATAATTTGTCAGATACTAATCGAAATCCATCTAGAATCAAAACCCAATTATCATATATTATAATATGCAACCAAAATTCAATATAAGAGTTAACAACAACCAGACCACAACTATTTCATCAGCTGAGGCTCACTAGATGAAGCAAATAATGTTAAGCACATTCAATAATGGGTAGTGAACATTGAACACTACTCCTTAGCTTGGGAAGGCTCCAAGACTAGTCAGTTTTCTATTATGAAAGCCATGGAAATCATTTTCCGCAATGTTGATTATGCCGATAGAGAGCGCTGGGATGCGTTTTGGATGGTAAAATCCATACAGCAATAGGCTCCATCATTTGACTTTTTTTTTGAACCACCTTCATTTGACTTTTGATGTACGATAGTTCCCTCTGCAATGCCACGAGAGTCCGTTGTCTTGTCTCCTCAAATCCCGATTGTAAGGAATGAGATTGCCCTGCGACAAAGAGTTTATGCATGGGACTGCTTGCTGCCTCTTGCAAGAGTGGGTGTGTGCTAGTCTCTATACCCGGTCCCCAAGAGGCCAAGATTAGATAAAGGTGTTTGGTGGATTTTGAGACGGGGCAACCTCAAAATCCGCGGTAACGAATCACAGTTCCACCTCTACGACATGCAATGTGACTCAATGAACCAAATTGGATGCTCAACCATTACTGTAGCTGAAAGTATGTAGGAAGAAACACCCTGATAAACAACCTATTACACGGAGCTTTCTTCTCAACCTATTACATGGAGTTTTTCCCAAGAGGTTTGGATAAAGCTTGATGCATGTAAATGGCACCCCCAACGCTCTTTCAAGAGCAGGCGGTTTGTTGTGGAGTTTTTAGAACAAGCTCTTGGAGTTTTTGAGCGAGCTTTCTCAATCAAATTTGGACAGTGCTTGGCTCTCAAAACTGAACTTACCAGCGGCTATGAATGGCTTACGCATCTTTTACTAGATGCCCATCAAGATTCAAGAACCTGATACAGGAAATGGACTCGAAAATCGCTGTAAGATTGTTTAATGGAGTAGCTCCCCAAAATAGCCCTTACTATTTTTTTTTAATTTTTTGGTTTGATTACTATTTCATTGCTTAAGGAACTTCTTTAGGCTCTGACCTCAAAAAAAAATTCTTTAGGCTCTACATACGTTGGCAAATACGGTGCAACCAGACCTGTGGGGAGGTGATAGAAATAAAACAACAGATCGAGCTTTTAGCTAGCCCTCCTTGACACCAAAAAAAAAAAGAGAAGAAGGTCATGATGACAACGTATGTCCTTCTATAGCTGGACAACTAGCGTTGAATTATTGATGTTCCTCATTATCACAATAAATTATAAAGATTACATAGAAGATAGAACATCACCAAAAAAATCGATCTACTTGTGTCAAGTAAACAAAAACCACAAACAGAAACGTACTACTAATTAGAACTAGCATCACACGGCCGCTAACTCGTCCCACTTGCGTCTCCTTCATATGATGATATCCCTTCATATCCATCTTGGATCTGTCTCATAACATTAAACTTGGGAGGCACAATGCTGAAAGAGATTTCACTGTAGCTCGAATTATCTTGCTTGACAACGGTAAACTTGGGGGGGCATACACGAAAATTGACATAGACATTGGTTGAAGCAAAATCCCTCTTGTCGTAACACACTTGTGTCACAATTATAACAACAACAAGAGCGATTATGAATACAGTTAGAATCAGGGGCAACAATGATGAGACAATTTTACTTGTGATCATATCCAACATGTTACGTAGATAATTAAATAGTTCTACATTCCCGAATATAGGTTTCGTTTTCGGGTTCATTACAAATAGGTATAACAAAACACCAATGTAGCAGTAGAAAACCCGACGGCCATAGTGTAGATATCTTTCATCGTCATCCATGATTTGGTTGGCTGACAGAGATTATTTTGGAGAACGAAGCAGATGGATGAGATTATTGGAGAAATAAGAAATCTGCTATGGGGAAGAGGACAGGTTTATATATATAAGGATCGGGTACGTACGTAGTCCCTGGCTGCCTGCCAATGCAAAGTCGGTTTTTGTTTTTTATTTTGTTCCAAAAGCAAAACCAAGTCGGAGAAAGAAAAGAAAAACAGAATTGTTCTATGATCATCAGAACTCAGAAGAACATATACTCCAAGTAGTATTATGTTCTATTTTTCACCGACTTGGATTGTTAAAAAGAAAGAAAGAACAACCGACTACCAGAATTCTTTTTTTCACCGCCACTACATACGTACCATGCATCCTTATATATATAAAAGCCTATTGACTTTAATTCTTCAGAGAAAAAAATCATAATCAATGGATTATTTCGAATGTATGAACCGTTGGCTTCGTGGATTTTATTGTAGCATATTTGTATTTTTACTATATGCGGTGGCGGCCTTCTTGGTGGATTGGAATTTATTTGTAGAGAATGTGGAATTGTTTAGTTTTCTAGGTAACATGTTTAACATGATCATGAAGAGTATCTTGGTATTGGTTTTACCCTTTTGCATAAAGGCACTCCTTGTCAGTTTTGTTGTTGTAGTTGTGATAATTTTGTGTCTGGACAAGAGTATATTTACTTCAGGGAATGTCAATGTCGAGTTCTGCGTTTTTCCGCTCAGATTTACAGTCAATCAAGTTAGTCTGTTCTCCAGCGAAATCAGCGTCAGCATTCTGCCTCCCAAGTTTCATGTTAGGAGGGAACAAGCTGAGGTACGTGCCGAAGAGAGCATATCAGGTCAAGTAGCTACAGGCGAAGAACTTGTTTAATTAGGAGGAAGATAACGGATAGCATCAGTTAGTTTTCTCGGCTAAGAGTTTTACATTGTTTTTTTAGGAGATTGGATTAATTAGGTTTATATATAATATATTGTTCAACGTTATTGTGTATCGGTGCAAATTATTCAATTAAGATATATCAACTCAAGTGAGCTACACATTTTAAAGTCATTAAGAAGTAGCATCTTCTGATCGAGCATTGTACATGTTTCTTTATTTCTTGCAATTAAACGTAAACTACAAAGTAAAGTGATAAAATGTGTAGCCGTTTGTGCCAATAAGCTTGCCTCGGAGGCTCGGATATACTGGTACTTCTGTCGTTTTTCTTGCCTCAGTGTTAGCTGCAATAATCCAATTACGAATAGTTCTCCAGATTTAATCAGAAAAGTCATAAGCAGTAAGTAGAAGATGTTCATTTGATTCTGGAGTTTTTCCAACAAGATAACAACATTTTGCTAACTATATTCCTCCCAAATAAAGTTGATCTCTTCATTGGGAAGAGCTTGGCACAAGGCTAAAATGGTGACATTCGAGTAGGATAGCTAGTGAATAGTATTATTTACCGTATAATCTTTCTCGCTCCCATGCTTAACAATGCAATTGTAAGCTTCGCTGACTTAGAAATTACTGTTGATCAGGCGGTCTTTCTCAAATCTGATAACGGCATATTTAAATCCTCTTTCTTCAGAGTGGACTATAACAAAATGGTTAAAAAAATCTTCTATTACTTTTCATTTTTAGTAAAGTTGTTGCAAGCGCTTAGGGTCAATATATAGCCAATGCAATACTTCACTGCAACAATGCATTTAGGGTCAATATCATAAACAACCTCACTGTTTTCTTAAACAGGGATAAGGATGTATACATCCACTTTTGTTCCAAAGGCCAAGTCAAGTCAAGCTAAAGCTTGTCAATTCCCAATGAACAACATGATCTTGACCTATCATTTGGTCGATCTGATGAACCCCTAACATCCCCATGAAATGGGGATTTATACTAGGTTGTTGTTGTTTCTTTAGAGTGGAATGTGGTGTGATGCTTTATGAACTGAACTGAAACTCACTACCTTTGAGATGATATCTCTAAACCCATCTAGTCCATATTGAATAACCATATAAGAGTCTTCAGATAGTTCGTAGTCATTAAAGTTTTATTCCATCTAATATTTTCTTTAATTCTAAATCCTCCTCCTTACCTCATGCGTAATCTTGTTATTATAAAGTTATTACTTGCGGAAAAAGAAATAACTTGTTTTTGAGTTTTTATTTATGTATAAACAGAAAAATAAAGGGATATATTTTGTGACTTTTCTATGAATTGATAAAACCCTCAAGCATAACAACTCACGAAGAAGAATACGGGGTCTCCCACCAACACTAGACTCGAGTTTTATAAGATACACACACTCACAAAGGGAATAAACTTCTCAAATTTATTATTAAGCATAAATTCTGATCACAACACTATGTATACAACCACACGTATAGGTCCCTCAACTACTCCTACCACTAATTCTATAAGGAAATTAACACCTAAGAATATTTTAGAAAGTAATAAAGAAATTCAACCAACTAACTAAGGAAATCAGAAAAAGATAACACACAAAAAGAAAACCTGAGTCGGCTAGGAAAAGAAAATACTAGGTCGGCCATTTTATTTCCTTGTTGAATTTTATTCTTCTCCTACTGAATTTGGGACTTCTATTCTTCCGTCCTCCGTCTTAACTTGCAGCCCACACGTTTCCATGCATCCTTGCTTGCTCTCCACTCAAAGACTCTCCAATTTCCATAATAATAAGTACATTACAACCCAAACTGAGATAGCTCGAATTATAACCAAATGTAGCATCATCAAAAATGATGTAAATATTCATGCAATCTTTCCTTACTTAGTCTTACCCGACATTAGTAAGTAAATATTGTTCTAAATGAATAATACATACCTATGTATATATGTCACAATAAGATATCAATATACCTTGATTTCTTCCTGACTTATACACAATCACAAGAATACTAAGTCCATAAATAAATATATCCTATCTTCGTATCTTTACAGCATTTTCGCAGCATCTACCTTGTGTAATGTAGTTTCTAGTACCTTACTCTGAAGGTAGTTCCTCCTTGTATCTTCACTAGTATAACAATCACCTCATGAACAAAGTTTCTTCAATACTTAGGTTTAACTAGTTCCTCATTTAACTTTAGTATTAGTCTTGACCTCTTGCCTTTCTATTTATCTGAAAGCTCATCAAAGACCAGATCAATTCTACAGACATACATTTAATCATCATCAAAATATATGGGGGATTCAACAATATTAACCAAAAGGAAAGGTTAATTGGCATAATTTGCTTTGGAAATCAAATCAATTGAAGTGGGGTTTAAACCTCTTGGTAGTTTTCGGACCCATTTAGTTTAGACTCGGGTTTAAATTATAACCACATGGAAGTTGTCGTGCCCATGTCAAGTTGTATTTCAAGGTGGAATTTTGTGAGGAATCAATTGGTTTGTTTGACAAGTATGATAAAAGCTCTTTGAGTTTGGTTTATACGGGGTTTGAGTGAAATGTGTTTGGAAATATGGATGTGTTTGAAGTAGGTTGATGATAGTGTTTGAAGTGGATTCCCATGATTAGAATAAGGTCCTTTGAATGACCCAAGATCACTTAAGAAGTGATGATTTACCATTCACCCTTATTCTCGTTGAAATCTCACCACTTGACATTAGTGGTTTAATATCATAAGCGTAAGGGGGAATGACGAGTCCTTAATCCTCTAATTTGAAATTAGGTTATTGCGTGTAAGTAATAAGTTGGTCCTAATCTAAACAAGCATGCATGTGAAGGCCGGTTAATATTGATTAACCCGGGGTTTATTTTAATATCCGAGTTGTATTTAAGCGCACACAAAATATGGAATGACTTTCATTCATTGCCTTGGATCAAAATTGGTCTTACATTTCCGGTCTAAAATGATATCATTGATAAGTACACGGAAGAGGCCCAACTTCAAGCTAACTTATTGAAGTTGGAATAGAAAAGCCCTAAGTACTAATCATAATCTAATCTTCATCTTCACTTTTGATTAGTAGTCTTCGAGAGTGATTACTGCTAATGTTCCATTAAGTAGCACTAACTTGGCCTTGATTCATCCATATTGACTTCACTTGATGGTGATTAAGACTTGATTAAAAGTGGGCTTGGTTTTTAAAAAACAATTTTAATTAAGATAATGTGAAAATTAATTCATTTTATTTGATTTTTGGAAAATGATTAAGGCTCTGTTTTGTTCAACTTATCTGTTACAGTTTAGTTTTTTCCAATGAAGTTCAGTTCAGTTCAGTTTCTTCCAGTAAAGTTCAGTTGCTTCCAGTTCAGTTCAGTTTTTTCCAGTTAATTGTTTAGTTATATTTACACTATAATTCATTCTAGTTCAGTTATTTCCAGTTAAGTTTAGTTTTTTCAGTTAAGTTCAGTTTTTTTCAGTTAAGTTCAGTACAATTAAGCTTTAAACCAGCCGAACAAAACAGAGCATAAAAGGAAAATTAAGCTAATTCACTGATTTGTGTAAAATTAATATGACATTTAGTAAATATCATTAGATTGATATTTACCAAATTCATGGCTAATGGAGTTGGTTTAATAATTAAATATGATTAATTCAAATTAAACGTATTCTTGTTTGTTTTAAATAGGTGATTAAGTTGGCCAATCTATGCTACTTATGGTACCATGCAAGTTAGTCTTCGAAACATTTGTTTTTTGAATGTTCTTTCTTGAAGTCCATATGGCATAGTATCATGATGGGTTTTAGACCTTGTTTTGTCAACATAAATGATGTAATCAACTGGCAACGCAGGCACAACCGAGGCAAAAGGTGGCAGAGTAAGTTGCTTTGAGCTGCAGTTGTAGCCACGGTTCATGGGCTATGGTGTGAACGAAATCCAAGACTATTCTCAGGGAAGAATAGCTCGATTGAGGAAATATCCAAGCAAATCAAGCAGAAATCGAGGCTAGATTGAATTAAATTTGAAATTATTGTGCTTAGTGGAAAGTAAATCAGTAATGTTTGGATGATTGTACTCGTATAAAAGGTGCTTTTTACCTTTCATTTGGAAATGGGTTGATATGTAAAATTTTAACCTTTTTCAAAAAAAAAAGGTGATTAAAGTGAAATTTTGGAAACAAACTCCTACATGTCCAAAATTATTGTGACACTTAGAAAACTTAATTAGATTGATATTTACCAAGTTTCATGATTTTTTGGAGTTAGTTTGATAATTAAGATTGATTAATTATCATTTAAAAACAATGTTGCCAGTAGATGGAAAAAGGAGTTTGATGAACAACTTCAACGATTTAAAAAATAAATAGGCATGCTATGGGGTTGAAAGCAACTAGGATTTGTCCCTTGCGGTGTATAGTTTTGCTAGAATAATTTTGGGATTTTAGGTGCCAAAGAAGTTGGGTAAAATTTGGATTCAAACAAGGCATGTCCAGATATAGTGAAAATCTGTGCATTGGCTTGAAGAATCAATTAATTGAGAGTTCATTTGGCATCGGTTACTAACAAATGACCGCTCAATTTTTTTCCTAGGGTCTTGGAGTTGCCCATACTTAAATTTAAGATTTTTAGACTTATAATTAAGATAAAAATAATGTATAAGTGAGACTTGCACAAAACTGGAATTTTCCGGACGTTAAACTCTATATACATAAAGGTGCCATGGAGTCCATTGGTGCTCAAATATCCTAACTTCGGTCTTTTTAGAAGAGTACTGACCTAAGGAAAATGATAAGACCTTTACTTCCTTTTTATTCCATGTGATTTGCTCATTTTAACTAAATTATAAGGTTTTTTTCCAAATCTGGGAGTTATATTTCATTTTGACATGAATATTTCATGAAAATAGGATATTCATGGCTTGAAAAGCTCCTTATGATCTAAGGGATGATGGTTAATTAAACTAAAAGTTTTGGGTTAAAGGTTAAAGAAAAATCGAGTGTTGAAATTATGGTATAATCCGAGGGTAAACATTTGTATCTTTGGTGTGTCTCTGCGATGAGGCTATGCCTACGGGTCTAAATACTGGACATTGGAACTCGACCCCAACATGAAAGTTTTACAAAACTGGAAAATAATGAGGGTTGTAATAGAGAACTTTTCCAAAAAGTGATTAGTTAGTCCTATAAAAGATTATTACCGTGGCTTATAAAACTAGGATAACCACTATATGTGAAATTCAAAAATTCAAAAATAATTGAATAAAACTTCTTTTAACACAAGGTCAAGCCCATTGGTTTTCTAGAAACTTAAAGTGTTGATCAAAATTTTTAATTAAGTTTTTGTTAAAAACAATTAGCGAAAATTACCCAGCAACTCTCAGTGAGAAACTGCCTAAAATTTGATCCAAGACTTCATTTTTACACATATGAACTTCCATTTCATGCAATTTTAAGGTGGTTAAGACAAAGATGAAATTAATAAGTTTTTTGGGTTAAACATTTATAATTTTAATGGATTATTATATTTTCTATTTTCAAAGTTTGTGGAGTTTTACTATTTTTATGGGATTTTTTAATATTCAAATTTTTGGTATTTTTCTTTACAAAATAACCGTCAAATTTTGGTGTCTACAAGGTCATAATATATAATATATAATATATATTATCATTTGAGGTGTTAGAATAAGAAAGTAGGTCCTATGCCTTTGCCTTATGAGATGTGATAATTGGGGTTCTGTTGGATTAAGCATTGATTCACTTTAGATTGTTTCTGCGTCAACTGGAGTGAAGAGGCTTGGGGTAAACACACGTCATTTGTACATTGGTGTGATGCTATTGAATTTCCGATTTGGGACACTTGAGATCTTGTTGGATTACCTATGGCATGCTAATGTCGTTGGGCCCTTGACCATTGTTCTAATTATATTTGTGTATAGGCCTATAATGATATTCAAGGCAAACATTTTATTTCGCTGTTCACGATGGTTTTGTTTTAGAAAAAACAATGGACAACGAGTTATGTAGATGAAGATGACATCTGGAAAATTAGATAAGTAGATTCTTGATAACAGCTTATCTATATTATATACTCAGAGATGTTAAGCAGAGAAAAAACTGGATGAGCCTACCTTTTATAATTTGGCTTATGCTCAGGTGGAAGCTCATGGTTGGCTGTAATGGAGCATATGTGACGTGGCATTCCACCTCAGCAAGAAAGGACTTTGGTGCGCAAATCGTTTCAAACAAAAAGAGAAAGTTTGTTACACGCAGCTAACAAATTCAGCTTGACTCAACAGAGTTGGCAACGAATTGAGAGCATAGACTTTGTATATAAATAGACAGATAGCTCATTTGTTGAGACACAGAAAAATAGAATGTAATTGTTCTCATTTCATTTCAATAAAAGGAGAAGCATTCCTCTCTCTCTCTTCATTATTCACTCGTACATTTACACGTTGTTCTTCATTTTTCCGCTTTAGAATTCTTCAATGCAAGTATTTTTTCTGAATCTTCAACTTTTGCAGCTCAGAGAAGTTATCAATCAAGACCTACATCATCTTATAACCATGATTCTTATTCTTCTGCTAATATTCTCTAAACATTACTATATGTTTAAGACGGTACTCATGAAGCAATTGCTAGCCATACCCACTCACTAAAAAAAAAGAAAAAGGCGAAATTGCTGGGAATAATCCCTACTTGGACCCTTGTAGCCCGAAACGATCTAACTAAGTTTTTAAAACAAGTTTTTTGATAAATTAAACCTTACTTAAGCCATTGATTTTAATTTGACTATGAAATACATTAATTCTAATGAATATATGTATAGCTAAAGTTTTTATTTTACATTTTGACAAAATGTCATGGGATCATTCTGGGCTACAAGGGTCCAAGTAGGGATTATTCCCAGCAATTTTTGAAGTTGGCATTATTTTTGGGATAATCGGCCAAAATAAGGATTATTCCGAGCAATTTTGCCAAAGAAAAATAAGAGATAAGTCACTTGAAGTCATACCATTCAGTACCTATGAGATATTTGACTCGAAATTAGATTATTTCTGAACCTTTTTATGTACTTGTTCGGGCTGCAGACTTTGGTTCTCTTCAAACATTAGAATTTTCACACATGCGCATTATTGAGTAGAAAACATAGGAGGTTTTCATGGTTTCAGATGCAAATCTTTCTAAAGTTGATATATGAAACAAAAAGAGTAGCTTGGGGGGGGGGGGGGGGG
>ONZK01002208.1:0-19830 GCA_900322385.1 Pharnaceum exiguum | reverse complement strand
AAAAACTAAACTTTTAATAACTCAATTTAAATGTGCTGAAATAACACTTTTGTTTAATTATTTTGACACACAATTACTACAAAGCGAGATTTTTTTAATGATACAAAAAGAATTATGAATCGATATCATTGTCGTAAGTTTTTACGATTAAAAGAAACAAACTACATTAAACTAGATTTCTAATACATGAACATAAGTTTTTAGAACTTGAAAAAACATAACATACCATTGGTCAGATTAATTTACTCCAACTTTTTTAGAGGTGCAAATTGGCCCGGCCCGTTTGAAAGTTTGAACCCAAACCGAAAACCCCGATTAAGAACCTGAAATTTGACGGCCCAAATCCAACCCGAAACCGAAAGTAACCCGAACATATTTTGACCCGAATTAGTTAAACTCGAATAAACTAGCATTGAACCCGAATAATCCCGATTGATTGTCTTTGTTATTACACATTTACGCTAATAACAAATGTAAACAATTCTAACATATTTCAATTAGAAGAAACTTTAATTATTTAGTTATATTTAACAATATATATTGTCGGGCTGAAAAAAAGGAATGAAATGGTACCGACCCCGCGTTAACCAGAACCAAACCTGAAACCGAATCTAACCCCAAATTGGTGAGATCGATTGTAATCGAACCCGAAAAACCCGAACCGAATCGAATTTAACCCAATTGACCAGTCAACGATCCTAGCCCAAACCGAACCAAATTGAACCAAAACCGAACCGATAGGCCCGTTTGCTACCTCTAACTTTTTACACAAATTTAAAAAATTTATTTTTATTTTGGTTGGATATTGGTAGTCAATTTGTTGACCTAAGACTAAATCATTAAATAGAAAAGTGATCAATGTTGTTCCTCCAACATATGGCAACTTGTACTTTTTTTTTTAATTTTTTGCTCAAAGAGATGATGAACAAAGCCCACCAACAACTTGTAATTTCTTTATGCTTTAACTAGTTTTGCTTTGAAGTTCGAAACTTTCAGTCACACCAAGCAAGTCTCCTACAACGTACCATCTCAGTAGACAACAGCACCAGCAAGCAGCAACTAGTATTTGGTGCTTCAGCCCAACCCATATCATTGTCAGTGCAAACCCTAATTCCTTACTCTGTGGAGAGAAGCGTTAGTTCAAAGCGAGGCTCGGATCTAATTTCCAAATGGAAAAGGTTTTTATTTCCCATTTCTTCTAGCAGCGTAGTAGCAATTTTATCTCTATTTTATTGTGGAGTCGGGATTATAATACAATGTTTGTATTTTATACACGGATGGAAATCATAGAATCCTAGAATGAATGGTTTCTTTCACATATATGTTTGTTTGTTTTGTTTTTTACTTGGTTTAAATTCATACTTATACATTAGATGAGCATGGAGTTAATTTTCTTTTTGTTATAAACTAACCCTATAGAGAGTACTTGTGGAACAGGCTGAGGTGCTCATAGAGAGTGATAACCGTCAGGAGTTTACTACTCTCCTGGGGAATGAGTTTGCTGCAATTAGCACCCCTTCCCTGATTCAACTGTTGAAGCTCGTATGCTTCTATCGTGCTGATGGTTGTGCCAGAGCGTTGCTTGAACTTGAGGCACTGAAGGGGAAGGTGCATGTACCATTGGAAGGTTTAGGGTATTCACCGTTAGACCTTGCTGCTCTTAGTCTAAGCAGTAAAATGACTGTGACGTTTCTGCAATATGGGGGGAATGAAATACATCATGATCATGTTATGGTAGCTCTTAGTCTAGCCGTTGACGCTTTTTCCGAGCATGATTATTTCAGTGATTGGACTCCAGGAGACTCCTTCTACAAGCTCTTTTACATACTTTGCATCCCAGAACTAAAAGAGGGCCTTGATACCGTCAAATTTCTGACATTAAAGACAAACAAAGTTGAGAAGTTAGGCTACCATTGTCTTGAAGCAGGGAAAATTGTTCAGTTTGCTGCTTTACTCTTGGTTGCTGGACATCAGTTTAAAAAAAAATGCATAGGAGGTGAAAACCCAATCCAACGGTACATCTGGAAAACGAAGATAATACGTCGTTGGGGTGAGCCGCTGCAAATACAGGATGAGCGATTGCACTATCTTCAATCTCGTATGGGGGAACTGTTCTCAGATTTGATGCCAGCTCGCGAGCTTATAGAGAATTTTCGTAATTCTGAAGAGTGCATCTCTGCCAAGAGGCATGAGTTGCCACGCATGCTTAGTAACCAGCTAAGATGTAAGCTAAATGTTGATCTGTGTCTCTACGATATTATATCAGAAGATATAAAGTGCTTGGCCTTCCAGCTCTCGCCTGAAGAAAAAGATTGTTTGAAAGACGCTGTTGAGAAGAAAATGGAATTGCATCCAGAATCAACCACTAATGGGCCTATTCACTACACTACACGTCCCATGCTTGCTGAAAATGATCCTGACATTGTGCATGATTCTCTTCTTGATGAAATTGTGAGTGCTTTGAGACAAGATGATAAAGATTCTTTTGTTGAACTGATGAATAAGGTGAAGCCTACCGATGACTTGCAAACAATTAGGTATCTTGGAGGAACTGCAATTAATTTTGACAGCGTAAAATGTGCAACTGAAATGTTAGAAGGTGAACTTGATAAAGCATTTGATTTTTCTTGGTCTTCCGAGGATGGACGTACTCCTCTGCATTTAACTGCTAAAAACGTATCCCCTGGAATGACAGCATTGTTTCTTGAAAGAGGAGAGAACCCCAATATCAGGTGCGACTGTGTTGGATCCAACTTGAAAAAGGCGCTGCCACTTAATATAGCACTTGATTCAATCTGGTACCGTTTTCTTGTGCTTGAAACTTTCTTCTCAATTATATTAAGAACAAGCTACCTCCACGGTCTTACTTTTCTTGTATGTGTGTTTCTTTTGTCATTGCGCAGCAAATTGGGTTATCTCATAAGGTGGCCCGAAACGAACTCTCTCCTTGATCTTCTGTCGGAACTTTGTCGAGCTGAACTTGTATGCTTCTGAAGGCAACTTTTTTTCTTATCCCTATGTCCGTCATTTGTTATTTATTTTGTGCACGCTTTATATTGGTGCGTTATTTTTACCGTAGTTGTTTAACGTAGCTTGAACTTGTTCTCTGCAGAGAATTGCATTGGAGAATGTGCGGCTACTTGTGCAGAAGACGCACGGTGTCAAGGATGAGTTTTTTAAGTATCTGAACAATGGTTCCATGGTTGAGATGTGTGTCCTCTTGATTGTTGCTCATAAGGAATTTGATTCTTTCATACGTCAATCAAACAGAATGAGGGAGTTAACCCATTTCCAATCATCTCATGGCCATCGTGGTGTTCGTTGTAGGATGAGTTACTCTGATGTTCCTAGGACTAGGGTGTTGGGCAAGTCCCAAAATTATCAACTGGACAAGCAGATACTATTATTATTTCATATATTCAACAAAGTCGGTGACCAGATTGGAGCTTATGTTCAGTTGGAAGATAGCAAGGTAATATTGTCTTTCTGTCACTTAAGCTTTTTTTGAATAGTTGTGATTGTTGTATGTTGCAATTATTGGCTGGATGAAATTCCGCGCAAAAGTTATTAATAGGTCTAGTTACTATTGATTTGCAGAATCCAAATTGGACAAAGTTAGAGCTTACATGGCTAATGGAAAAGGCAGGGCTTATAGTTAATGGTGAAGTCACTTGTATGAATGATGCTTTAAGGAGGTCTGTTGTTGATGAAAGCATTGTTGGCAAGTTCAGTACTTAAACGTTATAAACTTGATGTTAATCATATACTGAATGGTTGGGTGCTTGGTTTTGCAGGGAGGTGAAATCACCTATTGATGTTATATACTCTGACTACTATAGTCAAAGTTATTGTCTTGGGGTAAGAAATCTAGTTTCTTAAAGCATAGTTTATGCTCTTAAAGATTTGTGGATGTCTTTACCTACTGCTTGCCTTTTTTTGGGTTTTTGCCCACAATAATCCTTATTTGGGGCCATTATCCGGGCATAATCCCTACTTCGTAAATTGCCCCCAATAATCCCTACTTGGACCCTTGTGTCTCGCAGCAGTCCGACGACTAACGGTGTTAAGTTTTCCGTTTGTATCGTTAAAGATTTTCCATTATATATTATATTATACACTTATTTCTTGAGTTTTAAGAAAAATGCTTTTCGGAGGCACTTATCCACTCAATCCCTTATTTAATTTCCGTCGTTACCATGAATATCGTACTATCGGTACTATCAAAAAATAAAAAATCTTTTTTTTAATATTATGTGAATTTTATAGTAATTTTTTTATCAAAAAATGCTTTATATACCTTATATTTAATACTTTTGACAATTAGTATGTACAATATAATGGAATAAGTGCACAATATAACATATAATGGAAACTCTTTTAATGGTACAAACGGAAAATTTAACACCGTTAGTCATCGGACTACTACGGGATACAAGGGTCCAAGTAGGGATTATTGGGGGCAATTTCCGAAGTATGGATTATTGCCGGATAATGGCCACAAGTAAGGATTATTGTGGGCAAAAACCCCCTTTTTTTTCCAAAGTTTTTATTATTAGAAACTTCATTGATCTAGGTACAACTTGAGGTTTATTGAAATAGCTTGATTTCGAAAAGTTTCTAGAGGAGTACATTTTTTGCGAGAAAAATCAAAACTAAGGGGTTCAAGAATGTGCTATGTTTCCTGTTTAACTATTTCAATCTGATCTTTTTTTCGAAAAAAAAAATATGTTCCTCAACATTATTGCAAGTTCCGTTTTACTAACTTGGTCCCACATAATTGACATTTCCCTTGCTTTTTTAATACCTTTTTCCTTCATGTACTCCCGATCTTTCTCCATGTCTTCGGTCCATTGATGACTGATATTCCACCATTTTCATCCATTTCTCTCTTAATTGGCCTTAATTTTATTTTTCGTCTTTTGATGCATTTTCATCGATATTAAATGACCCATTAAAACTCTGTGTTTTTGTATTCCTTATTTCCTAAATAATCTCTCCTTAGGGTTCCATTATATTTACCACATCATCATTTACTTCAATGGCCATTGCCATACACACCCATATCACCATATTATTGGCATAGCCATTGTCATATCTCTCTCCTTTGTCAATCCCGAAGTCATTGCACCAACCTATGCAAAGTACACCAACCTATGTTGTTCAATTTTGTCTTCTTCAAGAGGTTTTGGTTTCCCGAATAAGAAGACGAGCCACTGGTCGCCCTACTATTACCATGGGGTTTGTGTCTCACTATGTCTTTATCTATTTTTAGATGCGTAAATTGTTTGCCTCATTGTTTGATCATTGTATGTGTTGGCCATGGCTGTCACGGTGGGTTGCGTTAGAAGTAGTGGAAATGGTGATTGGATCATAGATAGTTCATGTTACTTAGATTGGTAAACTGAATGAGATATGGGGATAACGGTCAAAGATAATACTCAACGAGGGAGATAATTTGAACCCTAAAAAAAGAGCGATAATAATATGATACTTCTTAGCGAATTTAGTTATAGGTTTGTAGTTGTTTCTAATTTAGTTTCAAAAAAATTCAAAACTAAAATTAAAAACATGTAAAACCAAAATCTAAAAAGTTTTGATTTTTGAAATTTTCAAACATGAAATGTAAAACTATCCCAAACAAGGCCTAAATTTATTTCGTGTTAATGGTGTATGGTTTTTTGCTTATATATCAAGAGTTTTTGAGGTGATCTACTATTTAGTTTGTTAAAACTAATTAGAGTGAGAAATGTGCCTCGAACCAGTTTTAAGTGGCACTTATATAAGGTACCCTCTTTTAACTTGTGAAGGATGAAATTTCTTTTTTGATTATTTATTTTGATAAACCCATAAAATTCTAACTTAATATCGTTACTTCGTACCCCCATTTGACCCATCAATAATCTTTAGTAGACCCTTTCCTGACTCCCTTCTCCTATCTTGATTACAATTCTAATTATTTTATCTTTTATGCTCTCTTTTCTCTTTATATATCCATTCTTTTTTTTTACACTCACTCGATCAATTCTTATACCTAATTCCTTGTCTTGCATAGCCACCCAATCTTTGCCCTTCATCATAGGACCAAGTAAAAAGAAATGTTCCTAATCCCTCTTTGTTGAAATGGCGGAAGATTTAGTATAAAAAAACTTTGGAAAAAAAGGAGGGGGGTTGTAATACACTATAAAGACTGAATGGTTTTTTTATTATATTTAAAAAGTTTGAAGGGCTCCCTTATAAGACGTGCAATTCTAAAGGAGAGCTTTATGAGATACTAAAAGTTTCCAAAGGATGTGTGAGTCACTTGTCACGTATCGAAGGTTTAATGATTAGGGAGTAAATATAAGATAAGTGGGCCACTTCTTTTTTTTCTTCGGTTTAATTTTGTGATGAAACCTTTTGTGCGTCTTTTTTTCTGGAGCGTGGGCCTTGGTATAAGGCCCGGCCATCAATTGGTATTTGACTTGGCTAATTCTCTTGGATGGTCTTGGTGCCCAAACTTGATTTGAAAAGACCCGATTGCATGGGGCTTAGCCGCTTAGGCATGGGCTCATTACAGAAGTAGATTTTGTATTAGACCTTTGCCAAATGAGATAGACTTTTAGATTTTGCTATTTTAGTAGTAATGGATAGGTCCTATAGCCATCCTGAACACTTTGCATTCACGTCTTTTAAATTCAGCTAGTTCCATGTTGGAAAATAAAAAGTAGATTTTGTGAAAGAACATGTTAGGTGGTTAACTAAGGGAGAATCACAAGAACTTAATTAAATATGAAGGGGGATTGTTAAAGTTTCCCCAAGTTAGTTTGTTTGAGAGTAACTTGTCCTTTGGTGGAATATTTAGAAAGGAGTTGTATAATTCATTATGAATAGGTTATGGGCTCGAGTACTCTTATCTTCCCCCTGCCAATTGTGAGTAGGTTATGGGCTCGAGTACTCTTGTCTTTCCCCCTTCCAAAAGTCTCAAATAAGTTTGTCATTAAGACCTGTAGCATTGTCAAATATTATTATGGTTTAGATGTGTACTTGTGTAGTGGTTCTCCCTAATATTTTTTAACGATGAGATCTTTAACTACACTTTGATATATATCTAGGCTATTAGTTTGGGTTGTAGATGGTTAGTTGTATCATTTCATGATGTTTCATATAATCTATTTTGAGGTTTGCATATCATTCACCACTGTTTTAAGATAATGCAATTCATTTGTTGTTTTGTTTAGCGTTCGTTGTTGAGAAAACCTAAGAAAGCTTCGTCAATCATGCTGTCGAATTATAATGTTTCTCAACAATTCCATACGTCTACTTTGAAAGCATATTCCAACCGCTATATTTCCATTCGGGCACTTGTTCGAAAGGGATTAAGGCGTATTTGATTGAGCATCTTACGCATCTTACGGTAATATATGTCACCTTTGTTAAGCACTTGTTATGCACTATATCTACCATGTTGGTTTTCGCATCTCTACATCCAGTGCGTTCACTTTGTGGTGGTCAAATCTTATGAACTTGGACCAAAAAAATTGGGAAAACTGTTTGGATTACAAAGTGAAATTTCTTTCGATCGATCTCTTTAATAACACTTTGGATGTTTCCAATTTTTATATTCTAATCGTTCCAAAAAAAAACAGCAAGGGTATAGTCACTTTTTAGAGGTCAAATTTTGTGAAATTTTTGACTAAGAATTTGAAATTAAAAATATAGAAAAAATTGTGTGATCTCGTTTTGAGACAGGGACAATAATGGCCATCTGGGGTCACTAATGGCCACCGAGGGGTCATTAATTAACTTTTTTTGTCATTTTTTTTTTTTGGTAAATAATAAGATATATTACCACACAAAGAATTTTACAACCTAATCAAATACAAACTATAACTTTTATAGATATAAGTGCGTCCCTTCTAGGAAGATCAACACTTATATCTACAAGTTTCAATCTTGATATAAACTAGTAAACCATAATTTTTCTCTATTACAATTTTTCTTACAAAGCATAACTAAAATACGATTCCTCATCTCTTCAACAATTCTTCTGCATATCACCTCTGGCCTTTGAATTTTTGCATTCCATACACTATCATTCCTTGCCATCCAGATCTCATAAATCAATGCATTAACAAATGCTAAGATGATCTTCTGTTTGATTTTTACTCCTGCAACATTCCTCGATATCCATCTCCATAGATTCCTCAAATCATCATGTTTCCAATTCAATTTCATCCATTTGCATAACAGTATACAGCAGATCTTACTGAATCGACATTTGAAGAAAAGATGCTTACAGCTTTCAGGCTCAGTTCCACACAAAGGACATAAATCATCTCTACTGACACCCCATTTCATCAATCTGTCTTTAGTTTTCAATTTTTCCAGTGCCACCATCCATGCAATGAATTGGTGCTTAGGTATAGAAAACCGATTCCATACATATCTAGCCCAATTCATCCTATCATTCCTTGGAATTAACCACAGATAACCAGAAGAGATGGAGTATTTACCAGATTTATCATGCATCCATCTATCAGCAACATACCCATCCTTGATTTTATTTCTGCATTCAACAATTTTCCTCCAAGACCAACTTGTCTGTTGAGAGCATTTGTATTGCCACCAATTTTCTCTCTTTAAATAGAGATGATGTACCCATTTCACCCATAGCATATCTGCTTTACTAGCAATATACCATGTATATTTCCCCATTGCAGCCAGATTCCATAACTCACAATGCTTAACTCCTAAGCCTCCACATTTTTTCTCCCTGCAAATGAAATCCCATGCTATAGGAGGAGCTCTATGATATACTGCTTTACCATCCCACAAGAAGTTTCTGCATATACCAGAGATTTTCTCTAGTACTGATTTGGGTAGTATGAACACAGCAGACCAGTAGCAATGAATAGACAACAAGACAGAAATTACTAATTGCAATCTGCCTGCATATGTGAGATGCCTTGAACTAAGCACTCTGATTCTTGCAGTTAACTTGTCTACCAATTTTTCACATTCAGCACAAGATAGCCTTTTTGCAGAAATAGGCACTCCCAAGTATCTAAAAGGTAATTTATCAACAACAAAACCAGATGCATCAGACAAATTCTTCACCACTTCACAGTTCATGTTGCAACAGTACATTGCAGACTTGTTAGAGTTAGCTTGTAATCCTGAAGCTTCAGCAAATGTTGCAAAACCCCTCAGTAGCATCATTACAAAGGCATAATCACCATGGCAGAACAGCAACAGATCATCAGCAAAGCATAGATGATTAAGTTTCAATGATGAACATTTTGGATGAAACTTGAAATTTTGTTGTTCACCAACATATTTAAGGACTCTAGATAGATATTCCATACATATCACAAACAACAAGGGTGATAAAGGATCACCTTGTCTAAGACCTTTTTTCCCAGAGAAAAAACCATTTAATGCTCCATTAATGACTACTGAATAATAAGGTGATGACACACAAGTCATTATCCACTTCACAAAAACAGATGGAAAATTTAAAGCCTCTAACATTTCTTCTAAGAAACACCACTCAACAGAATCATACACCACTTTTTTTGTCATTAATACTCAGTCTCTTATATGAAATGGGTTTACACAATATCTTGTGTTAAAAAATAATATTGTAATGAGAAATGTCTTCCATTTTATTTGTTCAATAATGTTATCAAAATTTGTAATTTAAATTGTTTTTCACCATAAGCAGCCAGAAAGAAAGAGAAAGCAACTTTGAGAACTAAGAAAGCAGTCTGCAAGATAGACCTACCTTTAGCTGCTGGAATATGTTTAGGAATCTAAACAAGAGTAGCAAACAAATCTCTATTGCGGCTACACCTCCCGATTTTTTTTCTAGAGGTAAATAAAAGTTAGGGGTCTCTCATCTCGAGATGTAATCCCCTAACAAGTCGGCCATGAAAGACCGCTACACCTCGTGATATGTCAGACTCGAGGTAATAAGGTAATAGAGTAAGACATTCTTCAAATGTGCTTTAAAAAATGTGTTAAAGAGTTTTGATTGTATTTTATTCATTTTGTTGCTTGTCAAGGAATGACATGTATGTCACATAAGCCTCATTAAAGGTAATTTTGTCATTAAAGGTAATTTTGTCAAAAGTGTGACTAAGGGTGTGTTTTGGTCGGCTGGGAAGATCTCAACTGAAACTGAACTGAACTGAAAAAAACTGAAAAAAACTAAAGAAAACTAAATTTATCTGAAAAACACTGAATGTAGCTATAACTTATAACTATAAATGGAAAAAACTGAAAAACGCTGAACTGAACTGAACTGAAAAAAACTGAACTGAACTGAATTGAAAAAAACTGAACTGTAACACTACCGACGAACAAAACACAGCCTAACTTGATTGGGGCATGGGAGACTTGTGACAATTACCACAGACGAGATTGAATTCTTGGAGTCAATTAGTTACACTTTTATTTCTTCTTTAATTTACCATCCCAATGTGTTTCTATTTGATTAAGGCATTCGGTCCAAATGGATATTGGATTAAGTTTAAGATTTTAAGTAAGCTTGATTTTGCTACAGGATCTTCACATCCTAATAAATATCTAAATGGGCGTTCTGACCTACGTTCCTTTGTATCCATGCTGTTGTTTCTTCTATAGTTTTTTTTGTCAAACATAAACTAGGAACTATTTCTAGTATCAAGCACACAGTTGTTTCTAGTATCAAGCACACTGTTAACCACTAACTTAACTGTGATAGTGGACCGTGTAAAGCTTATCAATGGACTGCTATTTTATTGGGATTTTATAATGTGAGTCGTTTGATTATGATTTAACCATGTTGTCCAGTGGCCCTCTATTATCCCAAGTTTACGAATTCTAAGTCCTAACAAGTAATTTGGCAGCATCTATCAATTCAAGTTCAACCCGGGAGGAACAGATGAGATTAATTTCAATATCAAATCTCGGAGGTTTGGGCAGATTATTCAAATTTCTATAATTGTTAGGGTGGTATCATCACTCCAAGGCTTGATTCTGACTTTCGAGTGCAAATGTATTTGTATGAGAAGTGACAACACATACTCCTGTGTCGAAGTGAAAACCTTAGAATGTATCCCGGGAGTCTATATTATTTGAGTATTCTGAATGATATAGTAAGAAATTTATCAACAGATGTTAGGAGGAATTCTCAATATTGGTTATTTCCTTTGATTAATTGGTTAATTCAGATGCTTCTATTTGTACTTGAAGTCCAATTCATCACAAGGCTTAAACTTCTTATTTGCAAGATTGAATTAATTCCAATTTCTCTATAGATGGACTAGAATTATCTGTGCTTGTGGACAGACAGAGCTGACACAATCTCTACACTTATTGAAAAAGAAATTGAAGCAGAATTTTCATTTGATAAAAAGGAAAATGGCCTAATCTACAACGACATAGTACAATATCAGAACAACTAGAATAGAACTGCATTGGCTTGATTAGGGGTGATAATGAGCAGAGCGGCTCGTGAACTACTCAAGCTCGGCTCGGTCAAAGCTCGGTCAAAGCTCAGCTCGAGTAAGCTCGAGCCAAACTCGGGCTCGGCTCGACGTTTACCTTGAGCCGAGCCGAGCCAAGTGAAGTTCGGCTCGGAAGGCTCACGAGCTGGCTCGATATATTTTTTACATAATAAATAAATAAGTCATAAGTCAATATACTATTTGTTAAAAAAAAAAAGACATTTATATTAATGGAAGCTTTCGAACTTGTGAGAAAAGATGTATAATTAGACTTATTTATTTGACTACAACCATTTATACTCCAACATTCTTATTAATAATGTACAATCACATGAGTTTTAACCTCGAGCTTAAAACTTCGTAAGTTTTTTTTAGCTCGAACTCGAGAACTCGTCAGTTTTTTAACTCGACAACATAAACTCGGGCTCGGCTCGAGCTCGCTGAATTTTTTTATGAGCCGAGGCGAGCTTCAATTTAAAAGTTCGACGAGCTTTGAGCTCGAGCCGAGCCCACCAAAAAATTTAGTGAGTCGAGCCGAGACTACCCAAGTTCGGGCTCGACTCGTTATCACCCCTAGGCTTGATGTTGTGATGTTTTGTTTCAATTTAAAGGAGAAGGTTTCTTTTTCTTTCTTTCTTTTTTATCAATTTAAAGAAGAAGGTTGATCAACAAAATAGAGACTAGCAGACCACCATTTTGTTTATCGAGCGGTAGCACATCTTTCATCAAAGGGTCGTGAACATAGTAATAAGAAAGGGTAAATAACTAAATCTATGTTCCCACGGAAAACAAGTTAGGGCAAGTTTATCCGTACAACTCTCTTGCAATTATTCACATATTTTTATACATGCCACATCATCTTGCAACTCTATTTCCACCCTAACATTATCCTTACAACTTTGTTAGAACTTTCCAAGAAAAAAAATTTGTTTTTACATTTGGATGGGTATAAAATTTTGGGATACAAATTTTTTTAAATGGCACCAATGATAAAACATGTGCATTAAATATAAGAGTTGCAAAGGGAGGTATTCATATGGATACCTCACCTTACAACTTTGCCAAAGTTAAACAAGATTATCCCTACAACTTAGGTTGCAACTCCCTTGCAACTCACTAAAGTTGTAGGGATAAACTTGCCCTTAGGGTGTGTTTTGTTTGTCGGTACTATTCTAGTTCAGTTTTTTTCGGTTCCGTTCAACATCTTTCAGTTTTTTCTAGTTCAGTTCAGTTTCAATTCATATATTTCCAGCCGACTAAAACACACCCTTAATTTACTAATAAATCAATCAATCAATTTAATTTCCCACAAATTCAAGCAAATCAAACAACTAAAATAAATTCTCCTAACTATTTATTTCTTAATTTCCCATTATCATCTACTCGGAATTTCTAACGCACAAAAAATTATATAAACCATTTTCATATATGAGATTGAGTACTAATAAACCTCGTCTATACAATAATGACCTTTCCGCCTACACAATAATAACTCCTCTTCTCCGATCTCATGTATGAAACGGATTCACCCAAATTTTTCTATTTCTAACGAGGCTACATTATTAAACCGACCAAGCGACCACACAAGCAACAAGTCTTTGTTACACCTTGTGGATTTATGACTAATTACAAAAGAACTAACTAATGGCACTAAAAATGTGACTAATTATACATGTTATAATACTAGTTATAAATCCACAAGGTGTACCTATACATCCGGTGTACCTAAGAATTGGAGCCACACCATAGGGAGGATACTATTGATTATCTCCAATTCTTAGGTACATCGGGTGTATGGGTACACCTTGTGGATTTATAACTAGTATTACAACAAATATCATTAGTCACATTTTTAATACCACTAGCCAGACGTTAGTCTCTTTGTAATTAGTTAAAAATCCACACGGTGTATCGGTACACCCAGTATATTGATTGAGTAGTCGGACTGTGCGAGTACTGAGTACTGAGTACTGTGACTAGTGAGTAAACAAAATACAACTCTCCTTCTCCCCAGTCGACTCCACTCTCCTACCACCAAAATGTCAATCCAACCCCAAACCGACGACGACTTCACATCAGGGTGTGTCCTAAAAATAAAAACAACCCAATCCCCACCCGACGAGTTCACAGCCACAGTCATAACCCACGACAAATCCACAAACCTATTAATCCTCCAGGAGAAAGATTCCTCTTCCACTAACGACGACCGTAAGAATCTCCGTTTCTTAAAAACCACCTTCATCAAAGAGTTCACTCTCCTCCGTCGTGACCCTGACCCTTTCCGTCACATTCTCCTCGATGATCATAGTCCTTTCTCCCTTGACCTTAATGCCCTCCAGGCTAAGGAAGTCTCTGCTATCAGGTTGGTTGGGCCTGACCCAGTTCTTCTTTTCTAATGGGCCGCCGGTCCAGTGGGCTTGTTTGTTTAATTGTTTGTGATGTGGGTTTTTGTTTTTGTTTGTAGGCAAGCTGAGGCTGATGCTGAGAGGATTGGCGTTGGTGTTACGGTAGATGCTCAGAACATTTTTGATGCTTTGTCCAAAACGTATGTTTCTTTTCTTTTTTTTTTAAACATAAAAAAAAATGTGAAATTTGAAGCGAAGGGTCAGTTTGGCTCCAGCTTATTCCTTATCTAGAGAGATTGAGAGAACGATTTACCATGTGATGTTCGTTTAAGGTTTAGTGTGTGGCTAATCAGATCGGAGTAAAGGTTGTACTCTTATTGTACTGTTATTGGCCTGAAGAGTTCTGAAATGTTGACCTAGCTAGCAATTGCTGGAATGCACACTAGTGTTAACGTATTTAGTCAATCCTTGGCACTGAGCTCGACACTTTTTTTCCCCTGATGTTGAAGTTGTGATTTCTACTTTCTGTACTACGACATTTGGTCTTACAACGACATTGAACTGAAACTAATTTTCACAATGGTCGAGGACCTAGCCTCTTTTTATAGTGAAACTAATTGCTGCAGCCTGTGTGCATCTTGAAACCATGACCTCCATGGAATGGGGATTACACTGGTTTCTTGGTGGTGGAGTGGTGGTGGTTGAATTTGTTAAGGAAATTGTAGTATTTTAGCAATCTGTATCGTTCGTTAGCATGATATGAATGTTGATGAAGCGGATAGTATTGTTTGCAAGCCCACGAAACTTTTGATTAAGTTCCATTTGATGAAGTCATGGAGTCGAATCTCACTTGATTTCTTAAATAGCTGCAAGTGAGTGAGATATGGATTCATCTGTCCTTCTAGTATGTTGGACTGGACATTGACTTATTCAATTATTCTTCTGCATGGGAAGTTTTTCTTTTGTATTGACTAATGTCGACCAGATATTTCCTATTAGAGAAGTAGTGACGAAATGATGGAAGCAATTTCTTTAGAAGGAACTTTTCTCTCACCGACCTGAGGTCAGTTGGTTAGACTTCTGGATCTATCTATTCCAGAGTCCCAAGTTCAAGTCTCGTCAAAACCACTAGAGGTTTTCCGGGTCTTTAACTTCATGGCCGATCATGGGATTAGTCAGGCTAAGCCTGGTTACCTATCTTAACTATTTAAAAAAATTCCCCTAAACATCATTGATTAATTGTCAATATCTCTGCTTAAAGACTAACATACGTGATTGGAATTGTTTCAATATCTTTTCATCATTATGGTCATAACTCATAAGCAAGCGATGACACCTTAGACTAGGATATGTCTGCACATTGCTAGCGGATGGTTCTCATCTCAATGGCAGTTTATTCTTCGTTCTTTATTCTCCATCACATCTGTCTATGATTGGTGTGATTTTCTTTTGTTTGGCTTGTATCTGCTTGTGGTGGTTGGCTTTTATGGGGTACTCTAGAGAGCAGTGACGCCTAAATTGATTTCTTTTGGCATTGACTTCAGATCTATGTGGAATCTGTCCTATGGTTCACAGTTGAAAATATTTCTTCCTCCACTTCGTATTTACTTCAATGCTTAGAATGGAGAAAATGTTGTTGGGAATTATAAACTTTAGGGAGTGCGTAGTAGTGTAACTCTTTCCTACCATTTGTGGCTTGTGACAATTCTAATATCAGATTCTGGAGTCCGTCTTTCAATTCTCCCTGTCTTTGAGAAGAATGCTTGGGAACCACTAAGCCATCTTGCTTACTGTTCAAGGGAGGTTATGTTTGTACTTTGTACTGTCAGGCTTTAGGAATAATACCAAGCTTTGTTAAATTCTAGTGATGTGTATGCACAAGGTAACATGTTTTGCATTTGTGAATTGCTTCATGCAAGTAGTTGATGCTCTTCTTGCAAAGAGAATTTCCTCATTCTTTCTTCATTATTAGTGAGGCCATCTGCTTAGTCATCTGGTTGGGTCTTTTCCATCAAGGCCTTGAGGACCGTTTTACAATATATATAATCACCGGGTCTGCTCAGATTTAAGAAGTTATACCTCTTAGAATACATGTGCACTAGCTTATCTTATACCTCAATTGATATGAAGATTTTTGTGAAGCATTTGCAGCAAATGATGTCTGTGTTGATGCTGCTTTTTTTCTGACTAGTTTTTTTTTTTTGTCCTGATTGTCTGGAAGTCACATCCTAGTAAACTTTGACTAATATGAGTAACTTTCTGTATACTTTTGCGGTCTCATAAACTTAATTTCGGCACTTGTTCATTGCTTAGTCCATTGATGTCTTAACAGGGATCTGAGGATAATATAACTAATTGCCTATGTTCTATGTCAGCAATCCCTTTTGTCTGGGATTTTTTTTCTTTTTATCGAGACTAATTCGATGGGGCCTTAACGTCTAGGAAAACATCCGGTGGTTATGAGGATACTCGAACTTGGGACCTCTAGCATAGATCTCAGAAGTCTTACCAACCCAACTTGGGATCTTCAGCTGAAATAAACTTTGACTTGTGCTTTGGCGAAGTCTATGGCAACTGAGTGACTCTTGAAAGTGAATTTGTTCTGGAATGCAAATATTCATGCTCAGTGGATATACTGTTACGGTTTTGACTTTCAAGGTTATATGTGCAGGCTTCCTGTTCGCTGGGACAAGACTGTGATAGTCGTGATGAATGAGGTACGAGTTAGCAGTCCATATCTGCCTGAATCAGTAATTGGAGGGACTCCGGCAGCGAATGACCGTGTGAGGAAAGTGGTAATAGAGCTGGACCTTTAATATTTTATTTATGGAAGTAAGGCTGCACCTGATGTGTTATTTGACTTGCCCTTTCTTTTCTCTTGCAGCTTGAGTTCGAACGGAAGAGGCTAAACGTTCGTGGATGAAGAGGCTAAATGTTCGGGGATCTGTGTAGCTAATTCATTCACCATTCTAAATTGCGCGACTGCTAACGGAATATGCCTCTCGGTACTTACTAGGGCTTGATCGGTCATTGCAGCTTTGACCAGAGAGAATAGGTTTGTTGGCCTCGGAACAATTCTCACTGTTGTACCTGTTGATCTATCCGTGAACCTCTATCGCGGCAGTGTAATGACATTTTAGGATCCCCTGTTGTGTTATACCACTGTATATCTTTCAGATAGCAGTACTTGAATAGCTTGGATTGTGTTGTGCTTGGTTTCTCTGTGACCCTCTTAACTCTGTTGTCTGGTGCCGCGCCTTTGGGGGATTATAGGCTGAAATTTGTCAATTCAAACTTCATAATGTACTGAAAAAAGAGAGGAATATGTTCAGACAATTCTCAGTTGCCCTCGTTTGAATTTTGCTCGAAAGAACCAAAAAGGCGAGGGCATTTTGCTCCACCCCCCTTTCCTTTTCCTGCCTTTCTGCCACATTTTGATATATACTTGCATTTACATAAGCTTGACTTCCCTTAATTAGTTCATGCTCTTTATCAGTTCCCCTTCAGGTCCTTTATCAGTTCATGCTCTTTCAGACTTGTGTTCCACATTATCAATTGAACTCGACAACATGTTTTCCACCAAGAATATATAAGTTCAAAACCTGGAGTATAGTCATACCTTAATACAGTAATATTTATCCCCTCCAAATTGGACTTCAAATCATATCCCTGCTTTTAGCTCACCAGTACAGTGGGTACTCTTTCTATTCCCTCCCCACAGTTGTGATGATGAGATCTGTAAATGTTATTTAACCGAAAGCAGAACAGTGTGTCCCTACTGTAAGCAAAGTGCAGGGTAGTAGATTAGTAGATTAGGCATCATTATTATTATAGTACAAACTTGAACTCCTTTTCGTTTAAAAATGCTACTCGTACTTCAAATTCCTTTCTTCACTAGGGGAGCGGATTAGATACTCTGATTCGTTCCATCATTGTTGATTTGTTGCAGTAGAATCATAGACATTTGGTATGATGCTCTTAGTTTCAAATCAATGTCCATCCATCATAATTGATGATTGGGATCTTGCCACTGTTACCAATTTACCATGGCACGAGCCACACCTGGGTCACATCTACTGACAGTGAAACGCTAAAAGCTGAAGACTGAGATGTTGTGTGGGCCCAGTTTCGGTGTGAATTTTTCGACCCGTTTGTACACTGCCCGGTTGTTAAAACATAATTCGAAGTTTTAAACTTGTCGATAAGAGTCCGTCAAATGCTGATTTGGGCATATCTGGGAATTTAAGGATAACATTTAGCAGATTAATGCAATGTAAAAAGAAAAATACTCCGTAACATAGTGTATTAAGAAAGAGCAAAATTGAGCACTCCTGCATCATAACATCAATCTACTACTCCGTATTAAATTGAGTAACTATTATCTGCAATTTACTACCGTAGCTGCGTTATTTCCCCACTCACATTAGTAATTTATGCGTGGGAGCTTACAAAGTTACATAATGTGGATTTGGGACCCCGTTCGCCGTTCGGTCCACGAAAATCCCCAAGATCCGTTCAGTATTTGACGACTAGTGTCCTCATTCCAATTTTGTCCATCTCCTTTACGCTTAGTTGGCCATGCATGCAGTAACTGATGACCAATGAGAGGGTAAAATGAACCCTATATTCAAAGTTGTCGGTTCTTTTGTTTCATTGATAAACTTTTACAATCCTACTGCGTTCAATTATCCACTTGCTTTTTCTTTTGTTCCTCCATTCAAAATTTTAGTGATTTTTTCTTCCACATATAGATTAGGTACGGTGAACATTTTCAAACCAGTTCAATCAAAGGTTGTCAAATGTTACTTTAACCTGATCACATTCAAATTCCACTTCAATGATTGCTAAAATGTTTTAAGAGTTTCACTATTTGGCATTGATGATTCAACAAGAATATCAAAAGTTTTCGCTTACGTTTAATTTTGTTTTGAACTGTTGCGATTAATGCTAGACTGCTGCCCTAAATGTGATTATGTATATGATCAATATTCTAATTTGACGATGAAATCATAAATACTTGCTTGGGTTGTTATTGAGCAGTTGTTTGAGGAAGAAGAGATTTTGATGTTTTCATGAAAAACATAACTACGGAGAATCTTGTTTACTCCAATCGCTACCCGGAAAAAAGAAAGAAAAAAACTACGGAGTAGCAAAAAAGCCACACAAATTTTTACTCTACTTTCTCCAAGGGTGTAAAGATAAAAACCGAGTTGTTCTTGACCTCGAATGTGAAAAGGAGATGGGGATCTCCAATATGTCTTTAAACAACAACAAAGAATAACCAACCAAATCGTAAGGAACGATAATATTAAAACTCAACATAATGTGGTAAAGCCGTAAAGGTGACGGTGAAGATGCCCTTTTGCACCTTTTTCTTTGCGTGACCATATGAATGTCCCTAAAATAACTTGGGTGCACTCGGTGAAATTCACCTCAATATATTTTGAAATAACCCTTAATATAACTATTTTGGGATTGATTTCAACAAATGCATGCTATTTAAGTACTACTCCGTATTCCATTTCTTAGGTACAATCGTTGTAGCCAAAACATTAGTAATGTAAGAGCATCTCCAATGTAAAACTCATATAAATAGATGCTTAGAGGAGATAGAGTATGTCATATAATTAAGTAAGCATCATTTTAAGTACAACTAGTTTTCTTGCCCGTGCGTTGCACGGTCCACATTTTAATAATTTATTGACTTATTCCTCTTTTAAATTTAACACAAAAATAAAATTGTTATTGAATTTATTGTGCCTCAATAATGATTATTAAATATGTTATGTTTTTTTTTTAAAAAAAAAAACTCCAAACACGATATAGTTCCATAAGAATGTGATACCAATCTATCTAAACGTGATAAAATTTATTGTCTTATTTCTCATTTGTATTTAACAAAAAAACATAATTGTTATTGTATTTTCATTTATTGGATGATACTTTTTATGTTCTTAATAATTCTTTTTATGGATTAAATTTTTTGTACCTCAATAATAATTGTTAAACTTAGATTA
>ONZK01002207.1:139235-151684 GCA_900322385.1 Pharnaceum exiguum | reverse complement strand
CCCCCCCCCCCCCCCCCCCCCCCCCCTCCTCTTTCTCTTATCTTGGTACTATAAATATATGAGCAAAGGGTACATATTTTTCAATCTATCTACCATATATTTCAAGGTAAAACTACATACAAAGCGGGCATTTGCTTTTTAAAATTTGCATTAAGAAGAATAGAAGATATGGGTTTATTTAGTCTTTTTCTGGTAGCTGCAATGCCGGTTATAAAGGTGTTGGTGATTACTGCCCTAGGGCTATATCTTTCTTCAAATCGTGTCGATGTCTTGGGGAAGACTGCCCGTCATCACTTGAATAGAGTTAGTATAACCTTCTTTCTGCTTTTCATCACACTTCTCAATTTGGGAGTTCCATAATGTGTGCATGATGCATGGCCTGGTGCAATGCCGATGTTATACGTTGTTTTATTTGTAACAGCTAATTAATTAAGCTATTTTTACTTCTTTTTCTGTGATGTAGCTTGTGTTCTATGTGTTGAGTCCATTGCTAGTGGCAAGCAACTTGGCTAAGACAGTCACATTGAGCAGCTTCCTAACCCTGTAAGTCCACTTGTTTATAATCCTACATCATTATAGTTATTCCTAGTAATCATGAAATTGTCGATAGATACCTCAATCTGAAAATATGATTAATGAACTTATTTTGGTTGTCTTTGCGGTACTGTAACAGATGGTTTATGCCAGTGAACATCATTCTCACATTTGTGGTAGGCTCAGCGCTGGGCTGGTTGCTTGGGAAGCTAACGAAAGCTCCAAAGCACATGATGGGCCTAATCATATCGAGTTGCGCTGCAGGTAACATTTTCTATATGACTAACCTCATGCATGTTGGGTTAACATTCCGATTGATATCAAAATCTTAAATTTTTGAAGTGTACAAAGTCAGTACTTGAAAATTGAAATATGTCACATATGAGCAGGAAACGCTGGAAATTTGCTCCTACTTATTATTCCCTCAATGTGCAAAGAAAAGGGAAGTCCATTCGGAGCACCTGATGTCTGTGAGAATATGGCACTAGCATACGCTTCACTTTCCAATGCGGTGAGTTTTTCCAAAAAAAAACTAATACTAGCTAGTATACACTACTGCAAGGGCCAATTTGTTTGCCACAGTCTCATTAGTATAGTCATTTAATTAAATTTGATGCATGCATGCAGATATTGGTCATATGCATTTGGCTATGTGCGTACAACATCCTTAGAATCTCTTGCAAGGACATGGTAGATGAAAATGCAGAAGAAGATACGTTACCAAGGAAAATTAGTGGCATCAAAGAGCAGGATAATCTAAAAGAAGAAGATATGTTACCAAGGAAAATCACACCAGTGGATATCGAAGAATCAAATCCGCAAGTCCTTTCTTCTATGCCTTCTCCCACAGCTAATTCTGCCGATGTCCTCAGCAGCTCTACCGATCTATCAACGGTGCAAAAGGTTTTGTTTTCTTCCTCCCTGACTTGAGATTGAGAAACTTTTTTGGGGTGTCTTTTTTTAAGGACTTAGTTTGATCCTTTTTTGCTGCAAAAACCAGATCAGAGGTTGTACGTCCGTTTAATTTATGTGTGCTAACTTCTATAGAATGTGGTTCTGACTTGTAAATTTTTCTCTCTCTGCATGTGACTGCTTTATGTTGTGCTTTGTGACTCACTCAATTATTTTTTTTACTCAAATCATAAAATTCTTTGTTTGCTGACCTGATAACACTCTTTTGTGTGAGCAGGTTAAGATAACTCTCAGTAGGGCTAATGGATGCTTAAAGACTGTCTCAAGAAAGATCAATCTCAAGGCTGTGCTTGCACCATCGACTATTGCAGCGGTCAGTATTAAAAAAAAAAAACAATTTAAACTATATATAGCGTACAAGGAATTTCAAGTATCCTGTAGAGAAATCAATGAACTGATTACTGATCAACACATGTGACTAATACTTTGTGTATATTTTTGTGTTGCAGATGGTTGCCTTTTTCATTGGAATGATTCCTCCCATCAGAAAGTTGCTGGTTGGTACTAATGCTCCTCTCCACGTTATTACAGACTCAGCATTCATGATTGGGTACGTACATCAAAACTGAGTTCACTAAGGCTTAGGGGTTTTTCTTTAGGATTCACATTATTAAGATCAGGTCGCTTAAATGAGATATTTCTGCAGCTCATATGTCATGTGCATGTTTAACTTAATAATTATCCTGGATCATCTTATTGGAGTATATATTATTTTGGTAACACAGAAACTCAGCCATACCAGCAATGACCCTACTTATCGGAGCAAATCTCCGCAAAGGTATTTCAAAAATCTACTTTCTCTGAACATTGTTCATGTGATGACAATCAGACAAATTTTGATCAAAGTTTGTTAATATATATGTTCAGGTTTAAAAGGGTCTGGAGTTACAATGAAAACAATTATAGGAATAATGGCAATACGGTTCATATTTCTTCCACTCTTCGGGATTCTGATTTTAAAAGGAGCTATTCGTGGTGGCCTAGTGCCAATTCATGACCGACTGTTACAGTATACCCTTCTGATTCAGTTTACCGTCCCTCCTGCAATGAACATTGGTACGCACGCATACTTGTTGTTCTTGCTTAGCTAGAAATCCAACATTGATAGTATATAAATGTTTTGCCTCTCTTACTGATCATGGTGTTACTGACATGTATGCCTACAGGGACCATAACTCAACTGCTTGGAGTAGGTCAGAGTGAGTGTTCAGTCATCCTGTTGTGGAACTATACCTTTGCCACAATTGCTATGACTCTTTGGTCCACCTTTTACCTCTGGCTTTTGGCCAAATGATGAGCACTTTCGATCCGTTTATCAAAATAAGACAGAAATAAAAGCAAACGACCCTGATAATTCTTTTCCTCTGATCTTTGATTGAGGCATGAGTGCATGACATACCAGAAGCTAGAAGTGTTCATTCAAGGTGGAGGACAAGGACAATATATGTCTGATTTCAGACCAGCCGTCACAGGAACACTGAGCATACACGGAAAGGAGTATGATTGATCAACATCCTCCCACTGCACGGAATATATATACTGTTAACATGTAACAATTCGATATTTCCAGTATGTTAATTATTTACCTAGCTGATTAGCTGATACATAGCTGATAAATAGCTGTTAGAGAGTGATCATAGTCAAAATCAGAGCATTTTAAAAATATGGTCATGAGATGTCCATAATACAAGGAGAGATTACAACCTAAAACTAATTGGCACTGGTGGAGGGGTTCCTAAATTATAAACATGTCATGTTACTCTCATTCTATCAATGTGGATATTACCCACTTTATATTTGAAGTGGCCGTAACTCATTTTCTATTTGTTAAGAGGAATAACCCATCTATGTGACAAACTTGAAATCTGTATTGGTAAGAAAAATCCCAAACCCAAACACGTTAAAAACTGGTCAAAAACGAAATTTTATGTCAAATTATTTAAAACTACAAAATTTATATTTTACAATTTCTTATATTTTAAGAAATAACTAAAAATTACCGGCCAATTTTTACTGGTTTAAACAATTCTTAACAAGTTTTGTTTTTTGCGATTTTAAAACCAATTAGATTATATGTTCCACTTAAATCGATTCGACCAGCAGATCCGATCCGGTTTTCAAAACATTGCTTGTAATAGAATATAGATGACACGTGCTTTGCACATGAGAAGAGCGTTTGTAACATTAGCTCCAAAACAGAAAGAATTCGAGTTAGTTTTTTTGGGTAGAAAGAACAATACTTAATTACTGGAAATTAAAGAGATTAGGATGGTTTTTGACCATCCATTACAAGTACTTAATGCAATAAAGGAACATGACAACAGTTTGGAGTAACAGTGTCACTAATACAAATATTACATCTGTCTTGGTTTAAATCCATGTCCCTGCAAAATGTTTCCAACTGTGCCTCCGAAGCCGCAATGTATGGTTGTGCTCCCAAAAGGTTGAAGCCGACCTCTCTTACCTAGTTGATCCGCAATAACGTTTGCTTGATGACCCTCGCTCATAAGTGCTATCAAACCTAGTCATTGTCATTTGTCAATATCTTTGATATTAACAGAGACAACTCGATTGGAATTCGAGTTAGTTAGCTCACAGTGTTAGCTCTTAATTAGTGTTGTTAGACAACTCGATTATGTTAGACAATTTCTGTTAGCTAGCAACAATAAATCATCAAGATATACATATAGCTAAGCTTGTACATCATTTGCACTTGAGAAATCATAATCACATTTTCCACATTTCATTTCTCCAATTCATTTTCTCTCTGTAGTCTATGCTTTAATATAATATCAGGCTTATGATATTATCATAAGCTTACTTCCTCAAAATCGATTTGCTATAACTTTTACAGCTTCCATGCGCTCAAACATGCAGCATATGCGTGCTAAAATATGTAGCCACCATGTCCATTGTCCAAAGATTTAGCCAGTGATATCATTCACGTTCGTAACTCGTCTTTTTTTGGCAAGCTTTTCTGTATTCTGAACAGCAATGATGTCGCGATTTGCGTCATCTATTTCTTTATAAATTATAATATCACTATATCGATTCTCTTCTTTTATTAGTGTAACAAGGAACACGAAAAAATAACTGATAAATTCAATTACTCGCATGCATGCTCAATTCTGTAAACTAGGCTTTCTCATGCTTTAAAGCCAGTGCCAACAAAGCTAAGTGGCTTTCCTCACGGCTTGTGTCCTTTTCGGTTTTGCCAATATGGGGAAGAGATATAAACAATATAAGGACACTCATTTACTATCATTAATATTGTATTTTTCTATCTAAAGTTTATGGACGGACAAGACAAAAGAAATGCTAGTGAAAGTGCCGTGGTCCTACAATCCTAGATCGATCGAATTAAGGCTCTTTTCCGGAGAATGCTAAGGTGATTTGGTGGGTCAAAAATTCGAAAGTGTATCTTTTCTAACATAATATCCTTCTTAAATTATAGAAAAGAGAGAGAAAATAAGGTGGGTCATTGACCCATGAGGGTTCTAAAAGTTTTTGGAGTGGTTACAATGCTATGATCGAGTTCTATATTTGTGTACTGCTGCTAAAACACTTAATACATTTTTTATTGCCCGCGCGGTTCACAGAAATTTTGCTTTAATTACATCCGAACCCGACCCGGGTCGCACACTTGACCTTATAATGAAGATCTCTGCATACGCTGAGGTATCGAGTTCGAGATCTCGATTAGGCGGTATGAAACTGCTTATCACTCCAACCAAGCCCACATTAGTAAAAAAAACACTTAATACATATAAAATGCAAATTTTTGTATGCTTGCGTAGTTGCGTACACAATTTTCAACAATCTTTTTCTTGATCAGAGAAAGTTCTGCTGTTTTATTATTACTACTTAAAAATGGAAGTTGAGAAAACTAACTCATGAAATTCACATGGGCTCTTTATCTATACAATAAACTTGGTCGTGTTATTGGTATTTCCACATGTGATGAAGTATTGGATCGAAGTCCTACATGAGCTAAGTTTAGTGGGTAATTACTCCTCTCACTACCAAATGTTTTTCCATAAAACCTCATTAGACTTGTCACTTGTGCCATAAAAATAATATACTGATCAACTTTAATTATAGAGCTATATCTAGTCATCGTTCAAATAAACCCCTACTGTACCTCTGTGATCAGCAAGATCGATCCCTCACTCCATCCCTCTTAATTTGGTACTGTACTAAACTATATATGAGCTTTGGAGTTTGGCTACATATATATTATTGAATCTACCATATTTCGAGCTGCTAGAGGGACATACATCTAACTAGGAAAATATGGGGTCATTAGTACTTGGCCTTTTTCTGGTAGCTGCAATGCCAGTTATAAAGGTTTTGCTGATTACTGCCCTGGGGTTTTATCTTTCTTCAGACCGTGTCGATGTCTTGGGGAAGACTGCCTGCCATCACTTGAATAGAGTTCGTATAACTTATTTCTCCTTTTCACTTTCTTATTTAGCTAGGGATTTCCATGATGAGTGCATGATAACGTTACTAATGTAGATGTTATATGTTGTTGTGTAACAGCTAGCTTGCTAGCTAGGTATTAGGTAGGTGTTCTTTAATTTGATCCATATTTCAGAAAGTTTTTTACTCCTTTTTTTTTGTTATTGTTATGTTATGTAGCTTGTGTTCTATGTGTTGATTCCATCGCTAGTGGCTAGCTACTTGGCAAAGACAGTCACATTGAAAAGCTTTCTGATCTTGTGAGTTCACTTTGTTTATCCTACAGCATTATAGTTATTCCTAGTTATCATGAATATGCTGATATATATCTCAATCTGAATATACGATTAATGTTTTTCTTATGGTACTTTAACAGATGGTTTATACCAGTGAACATCTTGCTTACATTTGTGGTAGGCTCTGCGCTAGGCTGGTTGCTTGGCAAGCTTACGAGAGCTCCAAAGCACATGATGGGCCTAATTATATCGATTTGTGCTGCAGGTCACATTTTATACATCCTCATCATGTTGGTTTAAAATTCGGAGTTTATTGCATAACAAATTCTTAAATTTTTGATCAAGTATGCAAAGCCAGTACTTGAAAATTGAAATATGTCAAACATACATGAGCAGGTAACGCAGGAAATTTGCTTTTCCTTATTATTCCCTCAATGTGCAAAGAAAAAGGAAGTCCATTCGGAGCACCTGATGTCTGTGAGAATATGGCACTAGCATACGCTTCACTTTCCAGTGCGGTGAGATTTTCCTTAAAAAACTAATACTACTATATATACTACTGCGACGGCCAAATTTGTTTGCCACACCAACTCATAATTAGTTTTGATGCAGATATTGGTCATATGCATTTGGCTATTTGCGTACAACATCCTTAGGATCTCTTGCAAGGAAATGGTAGAAGAAAATGCAGTTACCAGTACTAGTGGCATCAAAGAGCAGGATCTAAATGAAGAAGACATGTTACCAAGGAAAATCACACCATTGGATATCGAAGAATCAAAACCGCAAGTCCTTTCTTCTATGCCTTCTCCCACAGCAAACTCTACAGATGGCCTCAGCAGCTCATCCTATCTATCAATAGTGAAAAAGGTGCATATATTTTCCTTTCCCTCTTTCATATGACTTCTTACTTTGTGATTTGGTGACCTGATAACACATCTTTTGTTAGCAGGTTAAGATGACTCTCAGTAGGGCTAATGGATGCTTAAAGACTGTCTCAAGAAAGATGAATCTCAAGGCTGTGTTTACACCACCGACTATTGGAGCGGTCAGTACAGGATTAGCACAATTTAAACTGTAGAAATCATAAGAGTGATTTAATCTACTTCGTATGATCCTGCATGAAATAACAGCGTACAAGGAAAATCAAGTCTCCTGCAGAGAAATCAATATATGATGATCAACGGCTACCTGTGACTACTTTGTGTATTTTTGATGCAGATTGTTGCCTTCTTCATTGTAATGATTCCCCCCATCAGAAAGTTGCTGGTTGGTCCTAATGCCCCTCTCCATGTTGTTACAGACTCAGCAATTATGATTGGGTACGTATATCACAACCGACCTGGCTAACATTTTCTCTAGTATTGACATTGTAAATGAGATATGTTTCTGCAGCTCTTATGTCATGCTAAACTAGCTAACACAGAAATTTAACAACAGAGACTCAGCCATACCAGCAATCACCCTACTTATTGGAGCAAATCTCCACAAAGGTACTTCAGAAAAAAACTTCTTTCTCTGAACTTTCTTCAGCGAGAGATAATGATTGACGAGTTCTGATCTAAGGTTTGATAAGATTCAGGTTACAAAGGATCTGGAGTTACAATGAAAACTGTTATAGGAATAACGGCGATACGGTTCATATTTCTTCCACTCTCCGGGATTCTGATTTTGAAAGGGGCTATCCGTGGTGGCCTAGTGCCAATTCATGACCGACTGTTACATTATACCCTTCTCATTCAGTTTACCGTCCCAGCTGCAATGAACATTGGTACGCATACGTTTTGTTCTTGCCTAGCTGATAGTATATATATGTTTTTGCCTCCTTACTGATGCTGTTAGTGACACTGATGATGACAGGGACTATAACTCAACTGCTAGGAGTAGGCGAGAGTGAGTGTTCAGTCATCCTCCTGTGGAACTATGCCTTTGCCACAATTGCTATGACTCTTTGGTCCACCTTTTACCTCTGGCTTTTGGCCAAATGAGCACTTCTGATCCGTTCATCAAAATAAGACAGAAATAAAAAGCAACCGACCCTGATAATTCTTTTCCTCTTTGATTGAGGCATGACATACCAGAAGAATTATATTGAAGTGTTCATTCAAGGTGGAGGAAAATATATATGTCTGATCAATTTCAGACCAGCCGTCACAGAAACTAATGAAAAGAATGCAATTGGTAGGCCAAGTATACAGGATCAAGTGTAGATGGCTTAATGAATATGACTACTGATGCTTTAATTTCAAGTGCCACATACACGGAAAGGAGTATATATATATGACCCGATCAATATCCTCCAACGAAGTATACTGTTAACGTATATGTAACAGTTACATTTGTATGTTAGTAGTATGTATTTACCAAGCTGATAGTGATTAGCTGATATATAGCTGTTAGAGACTGAGAGTCAAAATCAGCACATTGAGCATATTAAAATGTTGTTGTCCGGCCGAACACATTTTCTATTTGTTAAATTAAAAGCAATAACCCATCTACACGACTACACGTGACGAACTTTTGAACAAATGCCGATCTTTGGACACCATTTATTTAATTTCTTTTTAAAAACATGTGATGAACTGATCATGAATGATAAGAATCTCATCAAGGATGATGTTTTAATCATTTTATTCATGATCATCACATGTTAATTTGTCTTTCAAGGTCTTCTGTAACTAACGCAGCAGCCAGTCGAGAAAGCTTCCTATATATTGATGTAAGTTGACCTCTCTAAATCGGTGTCTATATCCTCTAAGAAATTCACTTTTCTATTCATTCTTGAAGCTTTGTGAGCTATGATGATTGGTGTCCATAAGCGCACTGTTTAGAGCCATAGATCAGTGCTATGATGACTTAGCGGAGAGACTTAACTTAGTACTTGCTTTTGCATAATCCACCCCCGCAACATAGATTTTTAGGCAACCGAACCATCCAAATTAAAAATACCATACTTGAATTTAGCATCAAAAGTATGATAACTGAGAAACAGAATTAGCCCACTCAGTAATTCGATCTCTTGCCCTTTAATACCAGCACTGGCCACTGGTACTATTGTAATAATCATATCGGGGGATCTAACAGGTGCACATAAAAAAGGTTGTGCACTTGTGCATGTCTTGTTTCAGCATCTGTGTCATAGTATTTTTAGCTTTTTAGTTACTGATGGTGTCACTGACACTTGACGACAGGAATAACTCAACTGTTTGGGGTATGCCAGAGTGAGTGTTATGTCATCTTGCTGAAATGCTGAGGACTTGCGCTTTTTTTGCGTCAATTTATCTCACACTAATGAGTTCGGTCGACTCTTTTGCTCTGGCTAGTTGCCAAATAAATTTTTTTGCTCCAAAACACTTTACAGTCGTGATAGACCCTTTCCTCTTTTGATTGTGGTTACTAATGACCATCGAGGGATCATTAATCAACTTTTTCTACCATAAATAACCAAGTCTCATATATCAAACGGATTTACACAAGTTCATGTAATTCATAAGGCAGTGACACAACTAAGCTAGAGATCCTCCAATTATAGACACGGTAGAGATATGCCTTGCTTCCAATTATAGACACGGCAAGAGTAGTGTGTTGTTACACATGCCGGATATATCTTTTTTTAAGAGAATTATACCGACAATGCACTGCATAATACACTATTTCAGCATATATACGCAAGCACTTCTTAGTGCCTTTTAGTGCTTTTTGTTAATTTGGGCATGAGGCATAAACAAATGATGTCTAATCATTACAATAAACATTCTCTTCTTATATATACTCGACAAATTAATTTTCAGCATATTTCTAACAATATTCTTGTGTAGTTGCCACTAGATGTTCCATGACCCTCCACTAGCTAATGCATCACCAACAACTGTTTGAGACCTCATTTGCTAGATTGATCATTACGCTTTCCGTCACTATAAAGAATGAACTTTAGCTGATCAGTGTGTAGTTTTTGTTCTACCACGCACTTCAGGAAGAGACTTTCTCCAAAAGTTTGCAGAAAGGATGGAAGTATTTCTTAATCTTTTAATGGTAGCTTCAATGCCCGTTTTGAAATTGCTCTTGATCAGTGCACTTGGTTTGGTACTTGCTCTAAAGCGTGTCGACATCTTAGGGGAAGCTGCCTGTGATCACTTGAACCAAGTTCGTATACAGCCCTTCAATTTAGCCTTTCTTCTACATACATGATATGTTGTTAGGATTCATGATATGTTGTTTTTTACACGTTATTTCATTTCATGTTCTAAAAGCTTTTGTTTTCCTTCTATTTCTTGTTATACAGGTTGTGTTCTATGTGCTCTGCCCAGCAATAGTAGGAGCAAACTTGGCCGAGACAATCACTTTCAAAAACTTTCTGACCATGTGGGTGCTTTAGGCTTATCTCTGTCACCATACAACAAAATATCTGAATCAATACTACCAAATATCAATACATGTTACTGTTAGACTTGGCACTTTTTTAAACTATTATGCTGAAGTTCACCTTATGCTGTGATATAGGTGGTTTATGCCAGTGAACGTGCTGCTCACATTTTTAATAGGCTCCCTATTCGGTTGGGTACTTTGCAAACTCACTGGAGCTCAAAAACACATGAAGAGCCTTATCATATCATCATGCTCTGCAGGTGAATGGCTAGCTCTGAACACTTGAGACTCAAGAATATATTTGGACCAGTAAGGTCTCCTGCAAAATTATTGTTTAACAGAATGTTCATCCCCGTTTGTGCACAGGTAATTTGGGGATCATGCCCTTCGTAGTTGTCCCTGCAATGTGCAAAGAGAAAGGCAGCCCCTTTGGACAATCTGATATTTGCCAGAGTTATGGTCTGGCCTACGCTTCATTTTCCATGGCGGTGCGTACATCTTCTTGGATGATCATTATAGTCAGTGAACCTAGTGACTTGCTCTCTGAATAACACATTTTCTGTTACAGTTAGGTAGCATATACTTTTGGCTGTACGTGTACAATTTAGTCAGAATCTCTTCCAAGAAAGTGGAGGAGGAAGATGCTGGTACAGGTACAAATGGCGTGCAGCCAGGGGGTGAAATGACTCTGGTGATTGTCAGACCTGCTGATCAGTCAGCTCCTTCTGCAGGGAATACTGTAGGAGCTTCTGTATGTCCAGCTTAGCTTTTATTACTCCAAAATAAAAAAGAACTGAACAATGCTTTTGCTATTGAGAAACCTTGCAGCTCTGTCATTTTAAGTGGTTGACTACCCTCAACAGAGTATCATCTGCTTTTTTTGTTTTGCAGAATGGTTTATCCTATAAGATCAACTGGTGCTTAAGTGTGACCTTGGAGAAGATTAATCTTAAGGCATTGTTAGCACCTACAACTATTGGAGCGGTTCGTAATGATAAAGTTCTTCATCTTGTAGCTCATTTGCTGAATTAATGACTTCAATTTTAAGAGCAAACTGATAAAACTCTTGGGCATAGTTGCATATCAAAACCTAACTGTAAGTGCAATTGCAGGTAGTAGGATTTTTCATTGGGACAATCCCTCTACTTAGGAAGCTGCTTATTGGCAATACTGCTCCTCTTCATGTTGTGACAGACACAGCTTTAATGATTGGGTATGTTACCCAACAACTCATCTCACTTCAGAATCTATGTACTACCCTGATCAGTATAAACTATACTGCACATCATATTTATGTTTCATCTCCTCGGCATTGTTATGCATAATCACAGAGATGCGGCAATTCCAGTGATGACTTTCATAATTGGCGCTAACCTTCTCGGAGGTACATCTTCATCTATAGCATATCTTCATCTATAGCATTATTATTATCACTGGGGTACTACAGGCACATTAAATTGCTGGAAATGGAGTGATTTTTCAGGTCTGAAGGGTTCTGGTATTAACTTACATACCAACGTCGGAATAATAGTAGTGCGGTACATCTTTCTTCCTCTTATCGGCATTCTGATCGTTAAAGGGGCTGTTCACGCTGGCCTTGTTCAATCCCACGATCGATTATTTCAGTTTACACTTCTGCTTCAGCATGCTGTTCCACCTGCAGTGAATATTGGTACGCAACAACTGTTTACTCACCCAGTCTCTCAACTATTGCTCATTTTGGTACCTCTGACGAGTTACAGTCCTTCATGACAGGTACCGTAACCCAGATGTTTGGGGCAGGCCAGAACGAATGTTCTGTGATTATGCTATGGACAAATGCTTTGGCACCAGTTGTCCTCACTCTTTGGTACACCGCATTCTTGTGGCTTGTTGCTCCAT
>ONZK01002207.1:126400-136777 GCA_900322385.1 Pharnaceum exiguum | reverse complement strand
GGGGGAGGATGTTAGTTTAAGTTGTATCACAGAAGCTCAGATTATATTGCTAAATAGCGAGCAGGAATCAGCCTAGTGAGAGGAAGGAGTGGTTGAAAGAGTCGATCCAAGTCCAACTTTATAGCTGTCTGTGATCCCGTGACTCATTCTCATAGCCAACAAAAACAGTAATGCACACTAACTTCTCATAAAAGAAATTCTTCAGAGAAAATCATTCATTTGGCAGCTTTCTGTGAACCAGAGACTCAATCTAACACCCGGCCCGAAAAAAAGGAGCAGACATCTTTTACAGAGAAGGTAAATCATCAATTTCGGTTCCTCTCAGTATCTCTATTTGCCTCGCCAGAAACTTCGCAACTCCGAATGATCAGAATGCCTTTACATGGTTTCTTAAACTAAGACCCAAAGAATGGCTGTATAAACAATAAATAATTTCCATTGAGTGCTTCATCTTGGCCTTTATAGCCTACAACAGATCCCCTGAAGAGCATTCTAGTCCTACATAATATGTCAAACAAATTTAAGATCTTCTATCAATATAGCCGCAAGTCACCAAAAGGATGGGTTTGAATCAGAGATTTTCAAATAATAAGTCCATTCGCAAAACAATTTATTACGGCAGAGCAAATCTTCAACTTGATATATATGCATAACAAGAAGAGCAGATCTCCTTCAAGAGATGTAGAAAAAGCTGGTTATTCAAGACATTAACAAAGCCAAACATATGTACTTGTATGCAAAACATACCCAAAAACTCCCCAGAAAAAAACTGGAGTGAACTTTATGGCTCTGGAGAAGTGCAAGAACAACTTCCCACTGGGCTTCCACCACTTGTAGACCTCAGACTGCGGATGAACATTGAAAATACGAGATAAGTGGTAAAAATATCATAGTTGCACAATGCCTTCTGACAACATCTGCTAACTTCTCTTGACAAACCAAACAATCCTACCACCCATGAGAGGAACCTCGTAGTACCTGACCAAAGCTGAAAACTGGAACTATATTGCATCCTTTCTCAATAGCAAGGCGAACAAATCCTTTTCTTTTCCTGAGAAAAACTACCTGGAAAGAACTTCACAACTGAGTTTGCTATTCCCTTCAAGTAGTGCATCAAATCACTAATAGAAAAAAAAGCTCAAACGACATCCAATACCCAATTAATAAGAATTTATGGGGAACTGCTCATAAGTTACCTCAGAACCATGCTCCATATGAAACGTCTCTTGAACTCCACCGGGCACTATGATGCAACTGTGGCCCGTAGACAGCAGGTGGGAAAAGTTCTTTCTGGTAGCAGGAGCTAGACCCAACCACGTCCAAATATGCCTCAAAAACGGAGTGTAAAATACCTAATCATCAAACGCTAGGTAAGACACCAACCAAGGATAATCATGTCACACTGCAAAGAAATGAGGCAGATATAACTTACAGCAGTGCTTGCAAGGACCTTAATCTTCTTGAAAGGTAAGAAACCAGTCAGGTCAGCTAGTGCAACAACACCGATCGGCAACACTGAATGTGGTTCATAGCCAAACACTGGGCATGATGCAGGACATTTGATCATTAGAATGAGTGAAATTAAGATAAATAAATTAATCAAAAGTCAAACAAGCACACTAAACAACATTTTTAGACACTTCTACAGACTTGGACATATATTTCCACTAGTCTTACATTTCACAAAGAACCAGCATCACAGAACAGCAGGCATGTCAAAATATACAACAAGATCCACGACCAGTACACACGATGAAAAACCCATCAGTTCACAGAGCACAACAAACTTAACCCATCACTTGAAGTTCCTTTTTCAGGTGGAGCCCAACGAAATTTTGGCTGTTTACGCCTAATGTCACTTCAATCACACAGACTACAGAAGCACACCTAACAATGAACCTCGAGCACTTCCAGTGCGTTAGGAAACTCTCTAATATGCGCTGATCTAATAAGTACTCACTCCATCCCAACTTAGTTGCCACCTTCCAATGAACCCTCATATTGAACAATCTAAAATTCCCAAGGTCAATAAATCACATATTGGATTCATGAATCAAGTCAAAGAAACTGAGAGTATCACTCAAACTAGTACAATATACAAGTATGAAATACATATCATAAAATCTAGCTAGCTCTATAGACAAGTGACAAACATTCTGACACTAGCCCAAAGTAGCAAGTGGGACAAGTATCTTGGGTCAGAAGGAGCAACCCATTTCCAAGCAACAAGAGCATGTATTGGATCTTAACTTACCCTGCCCCAATTTCTGTTCTGCTCTGGGTCATACAGCTGACTAAAGATCAAATCTTTACCATACATATTCTTACTCATTTACTCACCAACTTCCCTACTAACATTTAAAGAAGCAATCCCTTTCCAGATAACAAACAAACAAACATTGGATCCTCATTTAAACCACCCATTTTTTGCCACTGTTCAGTGTTCACACAGAACTAACTAAAATCCACATCCTGGCCTACATCATAACATCAATACCATTATCCATTTTTGATGTTCATACAACAGCAGAACAAAACTAAAGATCAAATCTTTAACAAGTAACAACACCTCTTTAGTCATTTACTCTTTACTCATCAGTCATCAACCTCAACACTTCAAACTCAACACTTCAGTATCATAACATATAAAAGAAACATTTTATTCCAACAAAATACTGCCAAGATCATTCAAAAGTCAGAACTGTGCTGGCTAAAGATCAAATCTTTAATAACATACATCAATCTCAATAGTCAATAACTACTAACATCATCATACAGAGCTAACTAAAGATCAAATCTTTAACAACAATACAACATAGCTTCAAAATATTTAAAAAGACAACAAATTTTATTACCATAAGCTCGATTAGGGTCAAAAGCCTTGTAATCTTCCACGTGTACTGTTATTGGAAAGTACCCAACTGCATGCTTACATATATACCTTCACCCAACCAACCAAATCCAAACACAAAAAAAAAATTTCAGTATATCATAGCAAACAAAACAAAACAAAACAAAACATGGGTATTTTTCATTTTTCAAAAATCAGAAATGGGTATTTTTTATTTTATTTTTTAGAATTTTATTTTTTGAAAAAAAAATTCATAATCATGTAACAAAAAGAAAAATCCAAACATGGGTATTTTTCCATTTTTAATAAAAACCAACCTGGCTAATTTTCTGCCAAATTTGTCCTTGTCATTAATAGGGATCACTATGAACACCAACAGCACACCGCAGACCCTGAAAAGAAAAGGGAAAAGGGATATCATTAGTAATATTATAATGTTGTTTATTAGTGAAATGAGGAAAGAGAGAGGAGTGCATAGGTGCGTACATGAGGGCCTTGTGAAGGGAGAGAAAGGAGAAAGACAAGAGTATGATGGCAAAGTTAAAGTGAATGGCGCCAAGCCAAATGGCAACAGCTATGACTGTGTGGATTAGTGAGTGTTGTTTGCCTTTCAACACTGTTATGTTTGTTGTTGCTGTTGTTGTTGAGTTTTCTGGTGTTGTTGCCATTGTGATGATTGTCAACTACTCTCTCTCTATGATCTTGAGACTTTAAGAGAAAGAAGTACAGAAAGCCAGAAAAAGAAAGGTTTTTTTGAAGGGAAGACTTTTTGGTTTTTTGGCTTTCTATTTATAAAGAGAGTATGAGACTAATGAGGTGGATAAAATGAAGATAATGAGGTTGAAAGAAGTTTTTTTTTTTATAAGAGAGGTTGAAAGAAGTTGAGAATTAGAATGGATAAAAAAAAAGGTGACTACATGAATGAAGTTAAAAAAAAATGGATTGCTTATAAATAAACAAAAACATATATGGAATAAATTGTTCAGCCTCTGTTTTGTTCTACTTATTCGTTATTTCAGTTCTTTTCAATTAAATTTAATTTTTTCCGATTAAGTTCAATATAATTAAACTTTTAACAAGACCAACAAAACAAAGCCTCATTTTTTTAAACACAGCATATTTTGTTTGTCTCTAAATGGCTAAACTAAACTGAACAAGAAAAAACTTCATTTAATTTCCTGAACTAGATGTGCCGACGGAAGATTAGATATGATCACACTAAACGCGCGCTCATTTTGTGGAGATGGCTTACTACAACTTACAAAATCAGTTAGCTATGGTTACATCTCACTTTTGCCTCCCTGATTAAGTAACGTTTTTTTGGCTTTTGTTTATTCAGAGACGCTATCACAATTCACAATACAACAACTCACTATTTCAAGAAGGATAGTAAGCCGTTGAAGAATGATGATTGGTTGGATGTAAGGTGTCATCACTGCCATTGATATTTGATTTGTAATTACTCTATTTGACGTGTCATGTGCATAAGATGGAGTTCCATCGTGACTTCTGAGTACTGGACTACCATATTGTGCATAATGTATGCAGGGTGGATCTAGTCTAGGCCTTGTTTGAGTAGTAAGCAGTTAGTAGTAAGCAGTTAGTATGAGTAGTTTTGAATAGCAGTTAGCGGTTAACAGTTAGACTTGTTTGGTACAATGTTAATTAGCGACTAGTAGTTTTCTAGTGCCAAATAGTGATGAATAGTGAACTACTCTTTGAAAATGCTTTGTTCAAGAGCATTTTGTTGAAGAGCATTTTGCCCTTCCTCACCAAACATGCCAATAGTAGTTTTGACTAGTAAAACTACTCTTGCAACACAAAAATACTAACTACTCTTGCTAACTACTATCTACCAAACAACCCCTAGGCCTTATTTGGGAGTTAACTTAGCAAGATCAGTTAATAGTTAGTAAGAGCACCTTTTAATAGCAGTTAGCGGTTAGCCGTTTAATTGTTAGTACATTTTTAGTTAGCAGTTATAAATAGATAATTACTTCTAATACAATTTTTTTATCATTATCAACTTCTAGATACAACTTTAAAAAAAAGCTATATAGAGATTAATACAGGGGAAACTTGGTTTAAAATCTCGTAAAATTTTGGCAAAATTGTTTAGAATAATCCCTATTAATCTTAACTTCAAATATTGATGAGAATAATCCTCACTTCAACTCTTGTAGCCTGCATCAATTTTAATTTTGACTATGAAAGATCTTAATTTTAATGAATCTCTACCATTATATAAAAGAGAGTCCATCACCAAGAGTTTCAAGAAACCCTAGATTTTTAATCAAAAAATAAATAAAAATTATATTGCCATATTTTATGAAGGTCCATTTAATCACAGTAAGCCATTATTTAAACGTGCCTTTGATATTTCGATCAATATCTAATTCCAAATTTAGATGGACATTTTTGTGTAGAGATATGAATGGCAAGTAATCAATAAAGGAATGAAACAATAATTTACTGCCGCGGACCTGTTAATCGTCAATCGTGCTCATATATTGTCTTGGTTTTTAAATATCACAATCAATTACTTCCATTTACATATCATCAACACTACGTTGACATTTGGCTAATCAAATTATATGATCACCGCTTGATTGTTTCCAAGAATACAAAGATTGTATTATTCATTTCGTTCCAAGTCAAAGATTTGGACATATTCATTTCCGAATTCAAAATTGATAAAAACATTTGAGCGGGATAATGTTGGAGTTGTTTTTAGCAGCACCGCTATAGATTGACATCTTCCAATCGTTTCCAAATCGCTCACACCCACTACTACCTCTCTTCATTAATTAGTTCATATTTCACCATATGTAATTTAACTATGCAACTAGCAGTTCAAAACCACACCATGGACATGTCGATGATCACCGTGAGAAGAGAAGCTACTGTTGTTGCATTGCTAGGGTCATTAAGCCGTGGAGGACAACTAGAGGAGACACAAAGGCTTTTCTTTGAGCTTTAATTTCAAACGAATCAGAGGCGATATCAATTCCATCTTGATTCATCATACTGTACGAGATTGCAATTTTTGCTTCTAACCATGACGAATGTGTAGCATGCAACATGATTGAGTATGCACTTCTGTCGTTATTGCTTCACAAGTATGATCAAAAGCTTTATGGGCGCTGCTGTAATTAACCTATTATATAATACAATGTTGCCCGCAATCATGATATTTTTTATTTAACATGATTTATTATAAACGTGGTGTCAACCCTATGACATGAATGTAAGACTTTACAATCCCTCTCTATCAAAGCATTATTCACTCTTAATGCTTTATATTGTTATACATTTCCAAATTACAAGTTAATTCGGTTGATAAATAATACTAATTATAATCATGCTGTTTTATGCTTAGTCTTCATAAGTATACAAGATTTTTTGTTTGGTTAAATGTGGCTGTCTATTTATTTTTTTTCACTTATAATCTTATTTTGAAGCGTATAATATATATAACAAATCTTATATCTTTGTGAAAGTAATTGAATTTATTATGAAATATAGTTCAGTAATCATATGATACACACAATTATAAGTGAAAAAAATTACATAGCACTGAAAAGCATATTTTGTAACCACACAACCATTCTAATAAATTTTTGTAATTACACAACAATTCTATTAAGAATTTAAAGTTATCGAACTAATATTAATAAATATTATCTATAACAAAATACTAAATATTTTGTATAAGGAAATGTGCAAACCCCGTGAGGTTTAATTTTATATTTTGACATATTTTAAAATGTCATTGGATCGTTCCGAGTTATAAGGGTTGACGCAAAAATTATTCCTAGCAATATTTGAAGTTGGAATTATTTTGTGATAATTAAACTGTTGTATAAATCACCGATAAAGATGCTTAATAACCATTCACACTTACTGAATTAAGCACGATTAGTCGATTCACTTCAACTCCCCTTCCCAAAATTACAAGTACCATTGTTATTCACTTATTCTGGGTCTCTGGCCGCTAATAAATTTATACACAAGAAAGGTAAAAGAAACTTTCACTCTCTCTCTTGTGTCTCCCCCTTTCCCTCACAAAAACTAAACTAAACTAAACTAAACTACCAAACCCCTCCCTCACGATTTGTCGCTTGGCTTTGAGGAAGAAGATACATACATCCAATCAGTAATAATCCCAAGGTAAGGTATTTTATCTTTAATTAATCTCTCTTTAGACAGACACTTTTATATTCCTATTCCCATCTGGGTTTTTACTGTTACACTGATAACAATAATTTACAGATAGTAATTTGGTTGAACTTTTTGATTGCCCAGAGTTGAATTTGCACCTATCAAGCTTAATTCTCATCTGGGTTGCAATTTCTTTTCGTTTTTTTTTATGGGTTTTTTTTTGTGAATTTGTCATTTGTTCAAGTCAGGATTATTGAATTATACTATGTGGGTTTTCTCTAGTTTGATCAAGTTATGCTCTTTTAGGACTTTTGAATAGGAAACAGAAAAAAAAAGAGAGTAATTTTCTTATGTAACTTCAAGAACTATGCCAGTTTCATAGTTGCTACTATATAAGTTGTATAAATAAGACTTTGATCAGAAAGATTTAATCTTGATGTGACAATAAGGGGAGAATTGAGATGATTCGACAAATGGATTTAGACGCGGAGAGTGGGCATTCGTTTTATGTTTATAAGAGGGTATCATCCAGATTAGCCTGAAAGTTACTGCCTTGTTTCATTAGAAATTTAGTAGTGTAGTTTTATGATGGAATGTTTTCGAGGTAGCAGAAATTTGTGAGGATGAGCAATAATAGTAGTGTGCTTGTGTGGGATATATGTGGAGTAGATGGTTGGTTCATATGAATGTGCATTTGCCGATTGACGGGGAATCAGGGATCCATTAACCATCACAATTACCCCAATTTGAGGTTGGATTTTAATATTAGCAAAACCCTAATTCTACGTTTGTTGCCCCATTGAAGCTAGTTAATGCTAATTGGTTGGAGGAGTTGAGGAGCTTGGAGTTTCGATAACTATGGGATTTGGGAGGGGATTTTAGCTTTGCAGGAATTGAGGACATAATATGTAGCCGAGTGACTGCTGTTATAGTTGGAATTTCACCAATATTCTTCACTTCTTGTTTGATCCTCACATCTCAAAATTGGCAAATCAACACTCTTCATATAATGGAGTACTGGAGTGTCCTCTATCTGAGAAGTTTCATGAGTGGATGCATGAAGTTTGGACAGATGCCTTCAATTTTTTTTTTATTTACAAGTTTGGGGTATCTAAAGTGGTAGGAAAGAAGACCTTTTCTTGTTTCTCCTATTTCCTGGAAATACTTTGAAATTTTAAGAGTCAGTAGTTTTGGGTTCAGTCTTCTTCTCTTTCTAACTTTAAAAAGTGGGTGCACATTGCAAAACTGAGAATGCTGGAAGCTGTTTGGATGTCATGTACCACGATGGTGCCAATGTGACCATTGAGTTCATATTACTTGTTTCTTTTCCTACTTATCATGATAGTTTGACTGTTGCTTCTGTATCGGTCTCCCTGTTTTAGTAAATGTTGGAAAAAGAACCCTTGCTGCCTGGTTTGGCAAGTGCATCGATTATTTGCATTTGTACGTTCGTTAGTGTTGGTATTGGTACTATGCTATTGGAACATCTATTACTGTTGTTGTCTCCGTTATTGGTGCCTTTGCTGTTCTTTGTTGTTACTTATTTTATTGAAAATTTGGGATGTTTCTTTTTTGGACTCAACATTTTATTGGTTTGTTTGGTACTTGTAATCTTGTATGTTGCTGAATATACATAATTTAGATTCAAGGATCATATTGGACATGGTACTATCAACCTTGCTCTGGGTTGGAAAATGTTCTCTTAATGTAACCTGTTAAGTGCTTACACATGATTTAAAGCATGAGAAAAGTATACTAGGCAATCCATTTTTGTCGGTGATTAATTGGCTACTGAGTATACGAGCTTTTGGTAATCTATAAACTATACCTTTTTGTTTCAGTGAACATTTTGTATGTATGTACTGAATATAAGATTGAAGTGTTGTACCAGGTTTGTTTATTTTTTATTGTTTGGTTGTTAGGAAGAGCTGTCTTGCATATGTGAGTTGTACATAATCAGGGCTAAATTTCTCACTGGTGAATGTGGTGATAGATAACATAATAATTATACTATCATGTCCAGACTTCTGGATTTTATGTGATCGAACAAAAATTGTCTTGTTTGATAAAGTGATAAATGTTCAAAGCTTTTAAATTGGACTTCTGGTCTTATGGTGTAGTGACACTGCCCTTTTTTTTTTTTGAAAAGCAGTGTGAGTCCTCTTAGACACAAGTAATGCAAGATCCAAGAATGATGTTTAACCCTAAGAAGCAGAAGTCGCAGAGGCAGTTGATTCCTCAAATGCCAGAAGACTACATGAGAGTAATGCAGGAAAGCCCGTCAACATTACCACTGAGAAATGTGAACAAGGCTTCCAAAAAGGGCGTGAAGAATGAGTACTCTCAGCCTTACCAACAGCAAGGGAGAGTGAAATCCTCAGTTCAGGACTCTCCTGCTGCAAATGAGTACAGAGCACTTCGGAGGAAGTACTTGTTACTTGAAGAAGAGAGCGGAAACTTGGGAGATGAGTTGAGAGATGCTGATGAAGAGATTCGGGCCCTTGAAAACGAGAAGCTTGCACTTCTAGATCAGCTTGTTGTGCTGGAAGGCCTAGTTGATCCCTCAGAGTTAAATACTCAGTAGCTTGATCCACCTGGGAGAGGCGATCTTGTATTTGTCTAATGGTTGCTATTTGCAACCAAGGAACAGTAGTTTCTGCTACTGTGCATCTATATTGTATTTGATAGCTTGGATGCTTGAAGATTGATAATACATGAGAATCCGATATTGTACAGTCAAGTAGTAAAGTCAGTCAATTTTGTATGAATTTGTTGTCATTGCTGCTGATGTAGTTGCTTTGCTTTCTCCATATAGTTCACATATGCATTTTGCTTGTTTTTTTTTAAATTTGGTTTGTCTAGTACTCTAGTTGATGGGATTGTCAAAGTTTGTGTAGATCTGTGGTTGAATTGTTGATGCCTGATGGTATGTGAAAAAGAAGACTGATTGAGTGTAAGCAGTAGCTTCTGAACACCTTCTGAGCAAACAACATCAATACATCATTTGTGACCTGAATGAATCAAAATCAAGTGACTGTATTGAATTAACCGTGTTCCAAGATTGTCAACGATAAACATCTAGAAGTAATTTAGACAAGAAGAAAAGAAAACAAGAGAGAACGGAAGGTATTGCGGTATTGCCCAAAGTAAGATGAAGAGAATCTCCATGAATGATTTATGCACTAAAAAGGAACTCATGACAAAATTGACGGCTGTGGGATTTGAACCCACGCCCTTTCGGACCAGAGCCTAAATCTGGCGCCTTAGACCACTCGGCCAAACCGTCATATTGTTGCTATGTTAATTAAACTTTCTTAGTTATAGCATTCTAATGAAGGTCAAATGAATCTGATACAACGTCAAAT
>ONZK01002207.1:113552-126383 GCA_900322385.1 Pharnaceum exiguum | reverse complement strand
GATTTCATGAATCTAACAACAATATGACGGTTTGGCCGAGTGGTCTAAGGCGCCAGATTTAGGCTCTGGTCCGAAAGGGCGTGGGTTCAAATCCCACAGCCGTCAGTTTTGGAAGTTGATTTTTTTTTGTAATAGGAATATATTTTAAGACTATGACCAGATATGCTATGACTACTCATTGTTTTTTTATATAAAATTCACCCGTCGTGGAATGTTTTAAAGTTAAAATCATGTCGTTACTTGCTACCTCACATTGTAACCAATAGCCACCTTTTTCTGCGCATGAAATTCATCCTAAACTGACCATGTGAGCACCTATATGGCTATATATGACCACCTTCCAGCGATTCCATTCACATAGTAGGAGCTTAACTGCTTAAGTATTAAAGCACCGTACAACTACGAAGCACCAAAATGGATACTTCACGAATTCTACGCAAGAACTACTCATTGCATCCCGAAAAAATAATTACATTTTTTGTTTTTTCTTTGTCTCAAAACGATATTTACCTTTCTGTTTTTGAAAGGTTTTGAGTGGTCGTAGCTTTTTTCATTGTTAAATATACACGAGCTAAAAAAGTTTTCTCCGCCGTGAATTGAACCCCGGTCTCTCAGATGACTCGAGTGTCCTAATAGAACCTTAATAGACTTGTGTGCTATACACATATTAGCGGACGTTAGCCTAGGCAGTGGACTACAAAAATATTGTTCGCCAACCAGTGGCGGAGCCACATACAATGATAGGGGGTCATATGACCACCCAAAAAAAAAGAAAAATACAAAATTTACCTTTTAGAAAAATAAAAAAAATTACCACCATTTTTCTACTTTTTACCCTTTAATTTTATATATGACACCCCAAAATAATTGTTCTGGCTCCGCCACTGTCGCCAACACAAATTAAAATGATACTCTGATCGTAATTTTAGAAGAGAGTAAAAGACCTTCCAAGCGTGTATATCATTAATGCATGGTTCCCTAGGCAAAATAATGTAAACCAACAAATTTGTGTTCCTGCACTATTATAAAAGATTATCTAGCTAGAAAACATTCACACGGTTATATTATTGTCAAATCTACATAACTTTACACTGCACATGTATGCAAGTTTTCTTATCAGTCTTACAGCAAACAGTCTGCCTTTACAGGTAGTTTAAAACAGCAATCTCTTTGAACGCAATCATGTATAATCAAATCATTGAATAACATTCGAACTTCACAGGCGCTAGCAAATTTAAAAACAAAAGGCGTAGTATTGTTTAGACCCCTTAAGGCAACTATACAAGTAGGAGTATACAACTTCGATCACCCCGTATGTTGCCAAAGATTTAGGTACATGATGATGATCAATTGATCATGACAATATACATATGTTATCGATTGATAAAGGAATTTCTAACCTCAGGTAAACCTAGCTAGTCTTGTTTATTCATTCCACGCGCTCACCTAATTGATTCCTAGGTCCATACTAGGAATATTAACCCACTAGCTATTAATTTGATGGATATTTACAAATCTAAGTAGCACTAAAGATTGTAAAGAACACTCATTTCCCAAATGAAGTTGCTTGGTGGCTGCACGCATCTCCATCATTCAACCGCAGCAAGCCAGCGAATTAACAAAAGTCACTTTCAGAGTTACAGTGAAGCTGGCCTAGTTGCCTGTACAACTTTGTTTTGTTTTTTTGACATTATTATTTATCATTATTCTGTTTGTATTATCTGAAAAATGATAGATAATTACTTCCAAATTGTCCAAATATACAGTCAGCACTCAGCACATGTCAGACACTCAGGCGTAGCCATCTTCACTGATGATAACTTAGCAAAGCCGTAGAATTACCTTGAAAAATCGACCAAAATGTGCTTGTTCATTTGTAAGGGGTTGAACGGAAGCTATTGAAAACAATTGCAAAAAAACTAAAAAAAAAATCTACAGCCTTGAAAATATTGAATGCAGTTTCTAACTATACCTAAACTGAACTGAAATATGATGTAGTGAAAGAAACTAACTTCAACTAAAATGAAAAAAACTGAACTGTAACAATACAAACCAACAAAACATAGCTTGATTTTCAATTACGATAAAATTTGTGTCACATGGAACTATCAACAATCCACCTTCAATGTTCTTGGTGCTCACTCCTTAATCAGACATAATGTGATATCCCAATACAATTCTTATTCTGTCTTTATGCGTGATTTTACTGATATGTAGACCAACCTGCTCAATATTTTTACTCGTGCGTACTACTTTCTTTACAGTGGTAATGTTTGGCCTAGTTGCCCACACCCCTTTGCCTTTGCCATTGCCAGTCACCAATAAATATCCAGCCACCCCTTTCCTTCTTGAACCAAAACTGCTCATGTTCATGTTCTCCAATTTGTACCCATTCACAAGCAAATATAGTGATCAATCCAATGACAAACATCCCAAACCTGCAATCCACTCTCTCTCCAATTAGTACTCTTTCACATCTTTGTCATCAGATGTCATACTCATCAGTGTAGAAACTCATTAAACGTGCCTCAATTAGTAAAATTACCACCCATCTATAGGCAGCTTAGGCAGCTAACCTTTCCATAGTAGTGGAGTATGCCTTATTGGATAACACTGAACCTAGCTAGCAAATAAGCAAATACTTATAATGGTCCATTAATGCCAACCTACTCTTTTACAGTCTTACATAAACAGCCATATCAAAAGACAGCAGCAGCTTCTTGGTAAGTAAGTGGTAACTACCATATGCTCCCTTCCTATAATTTCAATTATTTTATTCCTTAGAAACAATAACAAAGTCAAGAAAATTCAAAGTTATGACCCATGAAATTAAATAATCTAATCTGAAGATGTCCTCCCAATACTCTTTACTATTATACAATTCTCCTATATGACATTAAACAAACTTTAGCTAGCTGCATCAACCTCTTTCCTTCATTGATCTCTCAAAGTCATCAATTCATCATCGTTCACTAACCCAAAAAATTGTATGAAAAATTCAAACTTATGACCAACCTTAGAGCATTATTCCATCTTTACCTTCTCAAATATTAAAAAACTTCATCAATTTCCACCATTGAATAAACTAATGATCATTATTAAATCTATCAACCCTTCTAATAAGGTCATCACTTCATTATATTTAAGCACATTGTTTCCCATTCATTCTTCCCTTTTACTCAACTTCCTTAGCTTCTTCCTAGCTACACAAACACCCTCAAGCTCATCAAATGAGGTGGCGCCGCCTCGCTTCGAGCACTCCACTCTCTCTCCTGACCCTTTTCTTTACCATTACCCTACTCTCATCTTCTTCTCCTGCGACTGCAAAGCTCGAAAGTCACACTTTCGGCTTCCCATTCAACCAGTCATACTACACAATCTTCGACGTCTCAACTCCAGCAAGCATAACCAATAATGCACTGCAAGTAACCCCAGATTCAGCAGGTAACTTCTCCCTAAAGCAACGCGCTGGACGTATACTATACGACCGCGCGTTCACGTTATGGGAGAAGAATAAGAAAGAAAAAACAAAAGGCTCGTCGTCATCTCTAATAAGAATTGCATCATTCAACACATCTTTCGTCGTTAACATATACCGTGTTAACGATACAAATGGCGACCCTCTTAGTCATGGTGAAGGTATGACCTTTCTTATCTCCCCCGACGCCGGGCCCGCTCCCCCAGGCAGCTCGGGGGAGTATTTAGGGTTGACGAATGCGTCAAGTGAAGGAAATCCAAGGAATCATATGTTGGCAGTCGAGTTTGACACCTTTAAGAATGGGCCCTACGACCCGGATGATAACCACGTAGGGTTAGACATCTTTGGGATTAGATCCAACAAAACAGTCTCACTTTCCAAGTTTAACGTCAGTTTGGTTCCTACTGGCACGAACTTCCATAAGATATGGATAAACTATAACGGTAATAACGACAAAAGGTCGTTAACTGTTTACATAGCTGAGCTTGGAGATGACCGTTATAAACAACCGCCAATGCCAGATGTACCCGTCATGGAAGTGAACGGCTTGGATCTAAGCCAGATAGTAGCTGAGAAGAGTTACTTCGGCTTCTCGGCTTCGACTGGCGACAATATATCTGAGCTTCACTGTGTTTTGAGCTGGAATCTTACAGTTGAGCTGATTGGGAGCTCGGGCAATGCGGGTAACATGGGGGTTTACCTTGGTGTGGGCATACCAGTAGCCGCGTTTTTGTTAGTGGGTTTTCTAGCTGGAGGGTATTTTTGGAATAGAAAGAGTAGACCCGAATCCGACCCGAACATCCTAGGTGCCCTCAAGAGCTTGCCTGGGACACCTAGGGAGTTTGAGTATAAGGATCTTAAGAAAGCTACTAATAACTTTGATGAGAAGAGTAAGTTGGGTCAAGGTGGTTATGGTGTTGTTTATAAAGGTGTGTTGTGTAATGAGAATGCTGAGGTTGCTGTTAAGAAGTTCTCAAGAGATGAGATTAAGAGTAAAGATGATTTCTTGGCTGAGCTTACTATCATTAATCGACTTCGCCATCGTAATCTTGTCAAATTACTTGGTAAGTTAAAGTTAATTTTGTTCTTTGTTGATATGATATGATATGATATGATATTGTCATGATTGATTGATTGATTATTTGATTAACTTTGGTGTTTTAATTGAGTTGGGTCATTGTATTTTGGAACTTCATGTAGGAATTCATGAATGAAGTGTTGTGTACTGTATATCTTTGGTTCTATTTTGACTTGTCTGCGCAAGTACCGTTCTTGGGTTTTGTCAATTTGAGATCTTTGTAAATCATGTCTAGGACCAATCTGCTGTTGTTTATGGGGAAATTGACCCACATGATTGGTAGTTAGTGTTCATAAATGTTGATTAATTGTGGGGGGATCCTAGGAATTAGGATAGTTAATGAGACATTGATAGTACTGATCAAATCTGGAAAGCAATTATGATTATTGGATTGCAATTCAACAGCTGCTGTCAGGCTGTCACCCTCTAATTCTTCTACCTTTCGGCTTCTGAGAAGCTCCATAGAAGTTTCTGTTTCTGCCGGTGCTGATTTGATCTCTAAAGTTTATTTGGTTTGACTACTGTACAGTGATTTTGACAATTCTGTTTGTCTGACTGTTTCTGAGGTTAAGAAACTAACCCATACAGGTCTCAAAACTCTTATGTTTGCATCACAGTTTTCATTGAAAACTCCATGAGTTGTTGGTTTTGTGTGTTTTAGGGGTATGTATTGCCACCAGTATAGTGAAAAGATTTCTGTTGACTGTGGGTTAGGTTCTGCTTTTCTCATGTCTGATGTTCTGTCTTCAGGTTGGTGCCACAAAAATGAGATGCTTCTTCTGGTCTACGAGTACATGCCTAATGGAAGCCTTGACAAGCACATATTCTGCCCTGCGGACAAGACTCCCTTGAGCTGGGAGCTGCGTTTTAAGGCTCTGAAGGGTGTTGCCTCTGCCCTGCATTATCTCCACAACGAGTATGACGATAAGGTGATTCACAGAGACCTTAAGGCTAGTAACGTCATGCTTGACAACAGCTTCAATGCACGTCTTGGTGACTTTGGGCTGGCTCGTGCCCTGGACCATGAAAAAACCTCCTATGCCGAAATGGAAGGGGTGCATGGCACAATGGGATACATAGCCCCTGAGTGCTTCCACACTGGCAAGGCAACCAGAGAATCTGATATCTATGGGTTTGGAGCAGTGACACTGGAAGTAGCTTGTGGGCTGCGCCCTTGGACTAAGAGGGGCGGGTATCATAGCTTGGTCGACTGGGTCTGGTCTGTGCACCGTGAAGGCAACGTCCTTAAAGCCGTCGATGAGAGCCTAGGGAAGGAATATTTGGCTGAGGAAGCAGAGAGAGTTCTACTTCTTGGACTTGCCTGTTCCCACCCAATTAACAACCAGCGGCCTAGAACACAGGACCTGTTGCAGATCCTGACAGGGGCAATGCCAGTGCCTCAAGTCCCAGCCTTCAAGCCGTCATTTGTCTGGCCTGCAATGGGGCCTATGGGTGACACTACATCTGATATGTCTATTAGTACCACCCCCATGGCATCCTCCACGTACGATTTATCTGGATGGACACCTCCGTCAGTGAGTCCTCACAGTGGTTACACCAATTCTGATCACTTTAACATGGTATGACGAAGTCTGGTTTCCAACCTTGATTCATTTGTTCTATACTTACTGTAGTTTTTATAAGTTGGAACTTTTCAGTTTTGCTTTTAGCAGCTTAAGGCACTAGCTGTTGAATCTTGTGTCTGCTTCCTCTATAATTTCTTTTTTTTTTTCACTCTTAAATTGTACATGGGGAAGGGAGTGTTAATGCCATTGTAAATTGATTGTTTCTGTAGCTGTTCTTGTATTTCTTTCTTTGTCAATGTCAGGTACTAGAATTCAGTACCAAACAAGATTGCCAATGTATTATCTGGCAGAAGGTGAAAACAAAAGGAAACATGGGTATCATTTGATCTTTCTAGGAGTATATTTTGTCTCTTCATAATGTTCACTATGATTCATGTCCCTGCCCCCCTAAGTATGGATGCAAGCAGCCAAGCAGAGATATGTATAAGATTTTCATATTCTGATGTCTGACAAGGACAATCAACATTATTTTAGGACAATACTTGACGTGCTTTGTTAAGTTTATTGTTGCCTATCTTCAATGAACAATGCTGAGTTAAGTAGACTTCACAAATATAAATATGAGCAGTCAAGAACTAAACTCCGCGTTGACATAACCAATCAGAGAAGGCCTAACTAACTAGTCGTTGTAAAATTCAGCATGTCTTGCTCACATTGCATCATCATCTACGCAGTATTGTTTTACAGAACTGGATTTGTTACAGAACAACACTGACATCAGGTGAAGGCAAAGATAATAACTATAATAATTCAATCTCTTCATATTCTGCATTCTGCAACTAGTAGAATGTACTTACTTCAAGGTCAACTTGCATTATCAACATTCATTTCTTTATTTATATAACCTATGCATCACTTAGCAAACCTTCCTGAGATGATGATTTGCTAGCTATCAGTCAAGACTGATAACCTTCATTGTTCAGCACGCAGCATTTTAAGAGCCTCAGCAGTATACAGATTGTTACTGGCTCGAATTCTCCTGTATGCTTCATATTTGAAGGGAAGAAAAAGGGAAGGATGCTCAGAATCTATAAACTCTTGTGGAACTACGAATACTTCATCCGCTGGAGGTAAAAGGAAGGTAGCTACTGAAAAGCGTAGTCCAGCGCCCTTACACTGAACCCGATGCAGCAGACTGCGCAAGCGCCCGTTACTCCATGGCTTCACAAGAAACCATAAGAAATATAGGTTAAGAAGGTTGGCAATAAGCTGGTGATGGAATGAATAAGAGAACAGACAGCCAAATAAAAACAAATATTCCCTGCAGTGTGTTGATTAGGCAATACATTCCGTTTCATGTATTCAGGCATAAATATATAGATACTTAGAAATTCTATCAGATCAAAAGAAAAAAACTTATCTAATAATTAACACCTAAAAGCTATGATGACACCCAGTGGATGCATAGAGACAGAGAGGTTGTGAAAAAAAATGATGAGACAGGAAAGATGAAGAACAATTTACCCAGCACAATCTGATAGTGATAATTTAAAAAGATACTTCATATATTACTTCAGGCCAGAATATATATAGAGCTGCAACTAAAGTGGTCAAATCCAGGATCACAAAAGGTCCAAAAAGAAGGTGTATTGAAGTTAATCACATAGGTCATAGGCCATCTTCAAATCCTTACATTGTATAAAACAGAGAAAGTATCAACATACCACCACCATGTCTCCGAGATTTACAACGAAGGCCCCTGGCCAGGGACTGACAGCAACAAATGTACCAGACTGATTCATTATTTCGAGACCACCATGGTTTTCATCATCTTGAAGTATGGTTAGAAACCCAGAGTCTGTGTGCAACTCTACTCCCAAGGTACCTATGTTTTCCTGTTTGAAGGTATATCTGTTTATCCTAAGCTGACAAGGCCACCCATCAAAGCTGTAAGTTGCCACACCCATGCTCTTGGCCAGCCTACATGAAATGTCAATTGCCAAATTGTGTATTTCTTGAGCATATTTGTTTATTGTCTCCCTGTACATAAATTCCATGTTAACTTTTCTTTGTAATAATGAAATGATCTGTTATATGCTACACAAAGTAAAAAAACACTACTAAATGCAAATTGAAGGCAATCTTTGTTCCTTCTACAGCTGATATACGTTGGGTACCTCTCAAGTTGATTCACTAATAGGAGGTTGCTTATGAGATATATATCTCCTTTCTCAAGTTCATTAGGCATTTACTGGAACGAAATCAGTTAACCAAATTCTGGCCATCTTTATATACTATAAGCATTGTGCTACTAATCCTTCCTCTGTTGTTGCTCTTTTTTTCTTTTTTTTTTTTTTGAAAGCTGCTTGGTTTGCATGAATCAGTAAATCAGCTCAAATGTGTTGTCAATTATACCATGCCAAGAGACATTACCATCTGAAGTAGCTGACATTCCCATTTATCCACCATGCCAAGCACAATTTAGATCATGCACTAAGTCATAGTCTGGGTAGTCAAGTTATAAAGACTAACCATCAACTTGAAAATCAGTAACTTCTCACAGAACAACCCAATGTATTCTTGACAGTTGCAATGAAAGATGAAAGTATAGTGAAGTTAGTAATGAGGAATTATTAGGCCCTTCTTTTCTTTTCTTTTTCAGATTGAACAATGTTGCAAGCAGCTAAAATGAAGTGAATTGAATGAAAGAGATCAAACAGAAGAGAATGGTGTCATCTTTACCTTTGGTGAGGAGAAGCTTCAAGATGATCAAAAAAGGTGGCCACAGAAACAGAAGAGCCAGCATCAAACAGGCCCAATGCTTCATAAACAGGGTTAGTCTTACTAGGAGCCATATATCCACTACCTGGAAGAACATCTTTGTTCCTCTGCTTAATTTCCACTGGTAAGTCAAGCAATTCTTTTGTCACCCTTTTCATCTCAGCCATTAATTCAGTGGATATCCCATGATTAATCAATCTAAAAGTACCCCATTCTTCACATGCCAACCTTAGTTTTTGAGGTTGGCTTTCACATTCCTTAAGATCAATCACTGGAATTTGCTCTCCCATTTTTCCTTATTGTTACTTTGATGATAATCAACAGAATTTATGAAGAGAAACTAAAGTTTAAGTAGACAAAAGTAGATGAATTCAATATGGCTTTGTCAAATAATATCAATTTTCACTAGTTGGATTAGACACTAGGCCGTGCACTTAATGTTCTTTTGCTCTTTTTCCTCGTATAGGTTGTTACATGTCCTTACGCAACTACTTCCATTGTATGCCGTTTCTACTATTATGAGGAAAAATAGACACCTCACTTAGTTTTTCTTCTTGTTTTCGGGGAAGGTATTTTGTGACATATACTGAGGACAAAAACTGTTTAAAGAGAAATTTTAAGTTGTGGCTTTGTCACAGCTCATAACTTGAATCAATAATACAGAGACATAGAGACTATTTGATTTTGTCCTTGTTATCTATTTCCCACGTCTATGTTGCTACAAGTGATCTTATGTTCTTTCATGTACGAGCTACTATCTTCATGAGCATATACACCGTACCTCACTATGATAATATGATTGTCCCTGTGTGCATGTCATGATCATGTTGTTTTTTCACCTGTGTCTTTTCTAAAGGTCTAAACAATGAACAAATTGAAATATTTTTCACAGGCTCACTGCAAATGAGTGCTAACCAATGTGCAGCCATAAGCCATTGGCCACTTTTGATTCCTGTCATTTTTCTCGTTTTTCTTCGCAAAGGCTGTTCAAGGTCCTTGAGTTACTACTTGACAACTTCCGTGTATGACAGGGTAAAATTGAATTCCACAGTGGCAGGACTAAAAGTAGTAAATCAATCAATCACAGAAAAATCCTGCACTTGGTCATCCTTCGCAGGTCACTGAATTATCTACATAGCTCGCTGCCTAAATGTTTTTTTTTCCAGGAAAAAGGGAGGCCGGACTAAGTTCCTCAAGCAGTTTCGATATGCAGGAGTGCAGACCAAATTCCAGCAAACAACAAACATCATGCGGAAACAAAAGCCTCTGATAAATTTTCAGTCTCTTTTATCAGCATAATCAGCATTGAACACTGAAGCAGTACTCTCTATTCTGAAACAATGTATACTATGTTCAACAGTCAACTTTAATTTGCACTTTTACAACCATGAAGCAAGCTTACCAGCTTCAGTGGTCCAGTCATCTAGTGTGTTTTGTTAGCTCCTCGATTGTTCTTTGAGGAAAGTGACGCTGTTCTCTGCACGCACCAATTCAAGGGCTTCACCAGCAGGCAAGTGTTTTTGGGTTCGAAGTCTCCTGTACGCTTCATACGTGAAGGGAATAAAGAGGCGAGGGTGCTCAGAATCAATGAATTCTGGTGGCACTTCTAATACTTTATCTGCTGGTGGGGAGAGGAATGTAGCAATCGATAAGCGTAACCCAGCATCCTTACACCAAACCCGATGCTTCACACTGCGCAAACGTCCATTGCTCCATGGCTTCACGGAAAACAATAACAATAAGGTAGGGAGATCAAATTTAAGCTTGGTGATCAGGGTAGCAGAGGACAGGTAAAAAATTTCTATGCAGGATCTGTTAATTAGGCATTTCATTTCATGTCAATTACTCTGACATGCGGGTGTAGATTCTTATTACTTCAAGATCAAATCTACCAGTACTGAAGTAAGCCATGTACAAACCTTACAATCTTACACTGGACATACAAGAGAAAGAGAATTAACATATACCACAGCCATATCCCCGAGATTTATGAGAAGGGTCCCTGGCCAGGGATTAACAGCAACAAATGCACCAGATTCATCCATTACTTCGAGACCACCAAGGTTTTCGTCATCCTGAAGTATGGTAAGAAATCCGGAATCTGTGTGTGTGTCTACACTCAAGCGGCCAATTGCTTCCGGAGTGAAGCTGTATTTGTTTATCCTAAATTGACTAGGCCAGCCTGCAAAGCAATAAGTTGCAGCACCCATGCTCTTAGCTAGTATGCTCACAATCTTGATTGCCAGTTTGTGTATTGCTTGAGCATACTTCTCCATTGTCTCCCTGTATAAAGATGGAAGCTAAATTACAGTTTTTGTATAGGTCTATAGCGAAGTAAGCAAGGCCTTAGTGTTTCTGAGTTCTGACGAAAACTGATACTCATAGGCGTAAACTAGAACCAAAATCAGCGTGCCAAGGAATTTAGCTAAGCTTCACCCAAGATTCATGGCCATTTGTGTACCATTTCCATCAAAGTAAACCCAAAGATATATAGATCTTCTGCATAACTACTTGGTCTAGTATCACGTTCCTAGATCAGTAAACTAGGCATAGTCAACTACTTCGTCAAGTATCCCTTTTGCATAAGTCAGTATATCGGGTGCCTAACTATACGTCTATACTCATTCATGCTCTCAAAAAAACTATACTCATTCAAACCAACGTAACCTTGATCGAGTGTGACATGAATGAATTATTGAATTTAATCTACTTTAAGTGACGTAGCCACATCGAGCGAGCTGAATCAGTACAGTTAACCACAACTACGATAATCTCAACCAACCAACTGACTAGTGTTTAAAACTGTCTAAATCTTAGCTATTATCTTTGCTTTACCAAAATCTTGGCAACTTATTCAACTTTAACCCGAATTAAACCGAGTCGAATCCTACCCAAATCAGCTCATAGAAAACTCTAATGCACCAACCAAGAGGTGTCACCTTTGGATCATCTTGGGCATGAACTATAGAAGTGCAAGTATAGATTATAGATAGACAAGACATAAACTCTAGTGCTACGAAGTACCAACCATATGAACTTAACATTGACAAATTAAAGCCAACTCTGTACTGATCAAATAACGAATAGATATGTAGATATGTGTGGGTGTTGTGTGTATCATGTATATGCATAAGCATAAACTATGAGAAAGTAATCACCTTTGATGAAAATCAGCTTGAAGCTGCTCACAAAAGGTGGCAACTGCAACAGAAGAACATGCATCAAACAAGCCAAGAGCTTCATGAAAAGGCTTGTTTTCACTAGGGGGCATGTAACCACTTCCTGCAACAACAGCCTTGTTCCTTTGCTTCACTTCCACAGGTCGATCAAACAAACCTGTTGCCACCCTTTTCATCTCAGCCATCAATTCTGAGGATATCTCATGATTTATCAACCTGAAACTACCCCATTTTTCACTTGCTTCCCTTAGCTTATGAGGTTGGCTTACACATTCATGCAAGTCAACCACTGGAATAATTTGTTCTCCCATTTTCTTTCGTTTGTGTCTATGTTAGTTCTTCTGATGATCGATCATCAATGAGCAAACTATTTGTGATGGAAAATGTATACTGTACTTCGAGTACACACAAAGGCTCCCCATAAAATAATTTGGGCTACCCCACTAGGCACTATTAACAATAAATAATAAAAGGAAATTTTACATTTTGGGTACCCGAGTTATACCATAATGTCAGTTTAGGTACGCGAGTTTTTCAATATTATTTTTTGGGTAGATGAGATTAGCTTCTGTTATCATTTTAGGTACCTAACCTAATTTCCGTTAACTTTTCCATTAATTGATGACGTGGCACCTTTTTTTTTCAAATTATTAATTAAATGACCATTTTTTCATTTGCATATTCTTTTAAAACATGGGTTCGTGTATGGTTATTTTAAGGATATTTTACCTTTTGGGTACCCGAGGTATACCATATTGTACAATTGGGTACCCGTTACCATTTTGGTGA
>ONZK01002207.1:96461-107695 GCA_900322385.1 Pharnaceum exiguum | reverse complement strand
CCCGCATTACTAAGAAATAAAACATGTGTATCTATTAAAATAAGTGAAATGAAGGGGAAATTTTAACCCTCATTTCACTTTTTTTAATAGATTGACATGTTTTAATTCTCAATAATGTCGGAAAATTTTATTGCTTTGGATAAGGAATAAGTGAATTGTCCAAAATAGCCCTAAATTTGACAGTTTCTGTGACAGAAAACATTTGAGGTCCCATTATAGTACAACATTAATAAGTCAGGTACCCATTTTAACATATCGAATAAGTTGGACCCCAATTTGGTATTATGATATAAGTCAGGTAGCTAAAATGGTATTTTTCCTAAATTAAATGATTGATAGAACTTAATCACTGTAATAAGGAAGGAGTAAAACTCCCCAAATAAAATTGATCGAATCTCAACCAATATAGTAGCATGCTCAAATAATCTCTGAAACAATGTGTATTAAAAAAATTGTCCAAGTTAAAATTTAATGTATTAATATATATCATGTAACCTTCTGAATTCCAAAATTATATTATGAAAAAAAATGCATTTAAATAAGGTTTATGATAAGAGTATTTTTTAAATTCTTTTTTCTTTTCATTTGTTGTAGCCTTTTATTTTTTAATGAAAGAGTTACATCGACTAGAAAAAACATATTAAAAAGGGGTTATATTTGAACATCATATATGCATATCTATTTTAAAAAACATTTTTTTAATAGGACTAAGAATGTTATTTCAAAGGCAATTTATATGGTACACCTAAATAGAGAACAAATCATGAATACTTTATTTCAAAGGCAATTTTTATGGTACACCTAAATAGAATGCTCACAGATTGATCTCCATATCTTGAAGAAAGTTAGCGTCAATGGTTGAGAGGAACATAAGAGCTCAATTTGCTATTTCAAGTGTAACTTCTATTTCTTCATTTCTCGAATACATGTGATCATATCAAGACATTCAAGTACTTCCCTACAGCCTGCACTAGTGAAGGTCCAACCATTTTCTGACATGGGGAGGATACAAATCAAAAAATTGAAAAAGAAGAATATACACATCCTTGATATTTCTACCTATACAGCTCGAAACGTTCTGAGAGCCACCACAACATTACATCATAGGGCGATCCAAAGCGGAAGTGCAAGAAACCCTTAGGGGAGATGGGTTAACCATTTAGTGGCAGGTCTACAACCACTCATATCTGCGGCTCTCCGAAAGCAGAGCCAACGGAACCCAAAGGTGAAAGAGATTGGAAGACTCTCCGGAGTACACATCTAAGGAGACTTACATAGAGTGGCGGCCATCAGATCTTTCTCTTGGTGGTGGAGTCCTCTCATCCTGGATCTCGTCAAGCTCTTCGTCATCCCCTCTTCTACCAGCCTGCTCTTTCCAATAAGCTACAAGCTTCTTGAGCCGAGCAACTTCTTTCGATGAAACATTTTTGTTTGGATCATTTACAATGGATCGAACTCTTGAAGCATATCTACAAAAGAATCACACACCATCTCTTATTAAAGATACACATATCATTCCACTGTGAAGAATACCCTGAACCATGCTCACTAAAACAACACAGTGTTCTTAGCCTCTGATGTGAATTATCATGTCCATGATTAATCGAGAGGAAAGAGGAAATTTCAGCTGAGATACAGTCTTCTTCTTTATCAAACAAAGTTAGATACCTTCAATAAACCTGATTTGCCACGTTATTGATCAAGAACCCATCTTACAACTGACTCCATATTGTTAAGTACTCATTGGGAACGTATGAGACTATGAACACTTTAATATACCAATGCAGGCATGATAAGTAGTACAAAAACAATTTGACCATCAGCAAGCTATGACAACAAATGAATGATATATCAGCGCATCAAGACTACGAAGCAGTCAATTACTAGTTCTAATTGACCATATTTAGTAGAAGGGAGCTAAGGATGCCGGAAATGCAAATATAACAAACAAGAAGTAGAACATACGTCAAAGAGTTGTATGTTTCGTCAAGGTTTGATTCTGCAGGAGACACATTTACGAACATAAGAGTCTTAGCGTTACCACCAAGGGAATCACTCATCAGCATGGTCAACTTGTGATTCCTATACGGAATGTGTTGTCCGCCTGTTGATAAGGCACTTATGACATCTCCCAAAGCTGATAATGATTTGTTGATGCTTTGAGCTTCCTTTAGCTGACTACCAGCAGAACCTGATTTCTTCACTCGTTCTGAACCAGCCAGATCTACAAAACTCAACTGCAAAGATAGCATATCAGCAAGTTGATATTAAACTCTCCGTACAATGACACTACACATGTAAATTTACCTTCCCCCTAGCAACAGATTGTGTTTGCAGGTTCGTACTTTCAATAATAATTGAAAGAATGAGATGAGATCTCGAACTTTGTTCATTCATCTGGGTACCCGATATATGCCGTTGCTCAGATCCCTTTTCAATTATGTTTCTCAATTCCTCATACGTAGATACATATGCAATAGTCACATTATCAACTATGACCATCCCCTACAATGATTACCATATTTCACGTTAATGTCATAGCAATCAAATGCCCAAGAAAATGAGATGAACAAGCACACAAAAGAACATGAGATCAACATGACATTGACAAACATTAGACAAGAAGACAGATTTGAACAGCCTTTTGCCCAAACCTCCAAATCGACCTTAAGAAAAAGTAAGGTATCTTGACAATGACAAAAGAACAACTCCAAAAATCACCTTTGAATCCTTCTTGATTTCTAGTTTCGGCCGTTTGGCAGCTTTAGGTAAAAGGAGATCCATCAAAGAATCTTGATATAACTCTAGCATGTATACCTGCATTATTTTTCACAAAAAAATTGAGTGCAAAGCAAGTTGCATATACACCATTAAACACACAATCTGAGTCAATCTTTGCCAATCACCACTAATAAGGATTTTGGAAATTTCGAAGTGCTATAACTAACATGGCAAGAACTAATAATAAACAAAATTACTACCTTTAACGAAAATGAAAATTTATTCCTGTCTCTCTTTAGAATCCTGAAAAGCTCTGCGGTAGCACGTGGAGTAAGTCCTGGATCATTGTCACTACCATATATGGTGTAAGTCTTTCCTGAACCAGTTTGACCATATGCGAAAATGCAGACATTGTACCCATCAACAGCAGATTGCACCAAATACTGCAGAAAGAAAAGCTTAATGTTAGTACCTAAACAATTGGTAAAATAACTACGAGCACATGAAATATTGGATTTTCATTTATGGTCTAACAAACACACCGACGTAAAAGGGTGAAGAAAACACAGTACAATATGTATCATGCTGTATCAAACAAAAATATATGGCCAAGAGTCAAAACTACCTTTGTATCTTCAAATATATCTTCTTGGGTAGCAGATCCATCAAATACTCGATCATAGATATGCTGTTTTGATTTGTCATCCTTCCAGTTATGTTCAACTGTAAATTCGTCCATTGCCAACACTATGTTCCTTTCATTATCACCCCTTTCTTTGTTACTCAACGGTCTTAAACGACAGTAGACCCTAATTTTGCCTTTCATGTCTGTCATGGAAGAAAAGTAACAGTTTAAACCAAAAAAAAACAATACTTGCTAGGAAGGCAAAAGCCACACTTTCTTTCTAAAGTTCAGTCCAAACCTTCTATCATGTTGAAATATCTCTTTCTTAGAGATTGCTCTTCCTTGTATAACACTTCTAGTTCTGACAGTTGTGTAGCTTGCATTTTCAAGATTGCAGCTGTTTGCTCATTCTTTCTATCAATATCCTGGAAGCACAATAAAATATAATTGCAGCTTTTTCAAATAAGTTCAAGATTAATTCTGAAGTAGGGAGTTCAAAGGATAATTTAGGAGAGCAAAATTCGTAAACAATTGGATGTATTACCGCTTTCATTTCTCTAAGTTCTTCTAACTCCTTTAGACTGCCTTGCAGAGAAGACAAATCTGCATCCTTGGCAGCAACTTTCGACTCTGCAATGGACAGGTCTTGCCTTGTCCTTTCCAATCTTTTCTCACGTTCAACGACTTGCAGTTCTAAGTTTTGACGTACCAGCGCAAACCCCTTTCCCGCATCTTCTATCTGTAGACAATCACCAATGATATCTAATGTCTAAATAACAAATTTGAAGATCTCTCTACAAACCAGGACAACACTACTACCTCTTCTGCATGTTTCCTTTCAAGTCTCCTAACATTTTGTTCAAGTGAGACCTTCTCCTCAACAAGTCTCTTAACCGTTTGTTCTGCTGAATGCAACTCTTCGCTCCGAAGTTTCAACTCATCTTGAATCTTATTTAAAGCCTAATAGAATAAGAACGCATTCCAACCACATAAGACTACAAAGAATAATAAGAAAACAAGTGACAAGAGAAAGGAGAAAACAATTCACTACTAACCTGGTTATTTACTCCAGGCAAATCCCTTTTTGCATTATGCTCAGACAACATTTCATTCAGTTTTGCTAATTTGACTTGCAAGTTATTTCTATCTAGTGTTGCAGCCTGAAACATATATATATTGTCGATGAGAACAAGAAAGACTCGTTAGACATTCTAAGTCAGTGCTGGGAGAATGTTAACCTGGAGAGCTGATTCCTTTTCTTCACATAAAGACCTTAGTCTGTTGCGCTCCAATGTGATTTTTTCCAAATTTTGCTTATCATGCAATGATGATTTTTTCAAAGATTCCAACTCCTCCTGCAATTGTTCTTCTAGCTTCTGTTTCTCTTGCAAGTCCTCCAATAACTGAAATACATAAAACCAACCAATGTCATCTCTGTTTTTATAGAGTAGAGACAAAAATCAAATAATTCTAAGACCACAATTATGAATAAACAAATCACAGTCATGTTACCACTTATTACTTCAAAAAAATATGAACAGTAATCTGTCCAACAAAATAAAGGATCACCTTTCAACTTAAAATTCTCATATTCATTTTCAGAGGGGACAAAATTTCACCTATAACCAGATGTCTCAAAAAAGAAGAGACCAGAGCAATTGTCTACAGTAGCAGACCACATGGTGATGAATAGCCACATAAGCTACTTTTTTTATCCATCCTAGTGAGAAATGCTGGATTCGATGTAACACTTATGATCACCCTCGGTACTTCGACATGTATTATCTGCCCCACAAAATTATCCTCAGTATTGCTAATACATTGTCACCAATATCATCGCATAAGTACGATCAAAATTTGACATTCAAACACCAGAGACCTTATCAGGGAACAAATTCCCAAATAATTTTTACACCCTCAATTTTACCAATCCTTTCACTACACACATTTGAAGTCTTCCTGAAAAACTTTCCTAACATGAGTTGTCACTAACTCCAAGTGGACAGGCTCTATTTCACATACAACCACGTAACCCAAACACTGATGCTTGAGCTTCCCAAGGTCAGAGCCCTAAAACAACTCCAGCTATAAAACAATCTCAGTCGCCTTCTCTGACAAAACAGCTATAAAATCCTCAACAAGAGGAAAACAATTCATTATATTATTATTATTCTCTTTAAGCAGAACTGCTGCTGTAGGAATGGACAGATCACATACCTTCTCAACTTCTTGTTGAGATTCTTCAGCAGTTTTGTACAATTCCTGAAGACGTTTCTCATAAACTTCTGCACTGGGAGGAGCAGGTTTGGTATCAGTAGGAACATCTCCATTCACCGTGTTGCTAGCAATAGCCCTTGCCTTGGAGTACCGGCGTAACATAACATCGTTTATGTGGGTCTGGAGGGCAACACATATTTCTTCACCCTGCATTGCATGCAAAATTCAGTGCCTAATTGGAAAATCACCAAGAGTTCATTGAAAGAAAAACAGAAGTTAGGAAACGGGGCAAAAAGAATAGACCTGCTTCGTTTCAAACTGAAAGATGTGGAGTACACCGGCAACTCTCATCTTGAAAAAGACAGCCGTATTGCTGCTACCAAACTGCATAATGTCTCTCAACTCTGCAGAGTGCAAATATTCTTTGGGTACCGGACGGAAAAAGTGAACCTATAGCAGGAAAGGATCAATTCACTACATTAATGGATTTGTTAGACAAAGATGCAACGGAAACCATACACCACCAAAATATGTTCTTTGAAAACTGAAAACTAACCCCTCGCTTATTAATGCCCAAAATGACTCTCCCAGGTAATAAGCCAATAGGATCATCAATTTTGCGGACACTAAAAAATACTGAATTGCCATAAGGCAAAAGTCTCAAAATCTTTAAGAACTGCTGCCTGGCGTCCTCTTTTGTCAGCTTTTCCTGAAAAACAAGTTGCTTTCTTTTCAGAAAAGGAACCACGAAGAAATACCCTAGTGCGATTCTAACTAACAATAACTGAAGTGTCTTATGCATACCATCAAGCGATATCGAGATATTATTTCCAGTTCCCAGTCCTGCTTTGCCCGTGTAATTGCAATTTGTCTTGGTAAGAATCTTTCCAACAGTGAAGTCCAATCACTGAAAGCACACAGCAGCAGCCGAGACATGTTAAAGTATGAATCTTTGTATACCTCCGAGATATCAGTGGTGAGCCAATCCCACACATTGAATATGACAGTAAGAATGAGTAACACTCACGTGCACATTTCAGGGTTGCTCACATATCCAATATCGACCAAGATTTGCAGACCTGACAATTGTGCAGCGTCATCCCTTCCCACAGGATAGTTACCCAGTATATAATCATATTGCAACTACAAAGAATATATAGCACCATTGTTTAGATAAATAAATAACCATAGTCGACCACAACAAGCCCACAAGAATCGGATAATTGCAACACCAAACCTGGACATATGAAAGTTGCACGAACATTGGATCTGCTACAGCTTCATCTGACTCTCGAAACAGCTTCTTTTTGAATACTAATTTGTAGTGCAAGATTTCCCCCTTACAGCGCTCTTTTGCTGCCTTGAATTCAGCAAGCAGATCTCCAATATATTTATTATCATCTAACCCAATATACTCCTCTAGTAGACAAATAAAAATAAAAATATAAGCATTTGAGGATGTAAAGAAATTATATAGTTGGAGACCAGTAAATAAATCAGAATCATACCAGAACTGGTATCAGCTGTTTTAGAACCACCAACAACTTTGCGAAATTCAAACAGACCAAAGCTGGAGTAAGCCGATAGTTTGATGATTCCTGCAAGTTCCTGTTTATAAGGAGATAGTTAGTAACAAAACAGCTAAGATGTCTTTATAAACCACTCAGCAACACTCAAAATTACAGGTGAAACTATACTTCAAGTTCTACTCATGGAATAGTGAGATCATACGAACTATCAAAAATGAGACACGTTTCTAATAGTAAGTTGGTGTAAGTTTAAATCAAAGAAGTTGGTGGGATTTCATATTTTAAAGTGTTTTCTTCACCTAAAAATTGCAGTCAGATGCCTCAGATTTGTCTTCATTTTGAACTAACAGTGAAAACTAATTTCCAACAGAGGTGTTGGTTTCCCTACACACAAGATGGCCCCTTCTTATTCATTTATTAATTTTGTCTTTTCTTAAAAGTTTGTTGTCTCTTCTTCTTTTTCTTGCACCTCTTGACTTTGCAACACGGGTCAGCCAGTATGTACTCAAATGTTTGTCTTCCATTCTAAATTGCTAACAAAATATGATTTACGATTCGACACCGATTTCAATTACAGATCTATACATCATTATCCAATGAAACCCTTACTCAAGAAGTTTAGCCCCCTCCAGCCTCCAAACAAAATCAAGAAAAGAATTGGTGTAAACTTCTCTACCTAATTACCCCCAGGACTTCTGCTACAACGGGTACCAAGTTACCAACGTAGTAGTTTTGGCACATAAGAAACTAAGGAACACATCTAGCAACATTGAACATGAAGCCCACCATCTTATAGTAATAATTTAGAGATGCACACGCTGTGAACATTAATCCAGGTATTGCATTAATTTGTACTTGGGACTATTTAAATTCAAAAGAACAACTCAATGAACTCATTTCATATACTATGTCAGTAACATGAGTTCTGGGATTTTGAGAAATACCTCTACTGCATCGGCTACGGTTGTTGACATGTCGTACGAAATTTCCTCAAATGTCTCATCGAGGAAGAACACAATCGTAGTTAGTTTTTTACCGGTCAAGAGAGCTTCAATCTCTTCTCGTCCGGGTATAGTTTGCCTAGGCCCAGCCTTTATAGAACACTTCAATGCATTTAGAGTATTTTGAGCCAGCAGCTGGAGATCAGGGTCTATATTTACACCATATGCTACATTGTGCACATACTCAGATAAATATCCACCAATGTCCTTACTGGGCGGCATTGAAGACGCACACAAATACATCAGTTCCCATGCTTTTACTAAATATTGCCTGCCAATTGGAGAGAATCACATAATCAAGCTAAGAGCATGTACTAAGAAGCAAAGCAGCATCTTAAATTCCATCGAAGGCAGCAAGATTTTCAGAAAGGCTAACCTGTCTGGGTTGTTTCTTGTTTGCTTTGAAATTTGAACAAAAAGTTCATCACGGAGTTCAGATCGCTTTAGGGTATGCTTGTAAAGTTTTCCAACTAAATCAATTCTTTCATCTAAGCTTGTTGGAGTCACTCTTTCTGATGCGTCAACCCCCATGTACTTCAAGATGGTTTGGAATTGCTTTGTTGCGCGACTAACCAAATCACCATTGATTTTTAGCAAAGAAGTCGGAATTGGATCCTGTCATATATTTCTTCATTTTAGTTACACATATCACAACAACAGGATTTATCCATTAAGCAAGCCTACTACCTTTTGGAAGCAAAGCATATCCTCAAAATTGAATTTCTCCCGGCTCTGAGGGCCAGAGGGCCTTTTGGAGAAAAAGCTCCGCTTTCCAGAAGACTGTATCTGTTTCTGCATTGCTCTCAGGAATCCCTCTACCTAAAATTAATTCACAAGTCTAAATCAAGTGATTCACTTGTATGACAGCAGACAATAAATTATACAAATGAAAAAAGGTAGACTAGTGTTACTAATAGCAAAAACATGCAGATCTATCTAGGTACAGGCATGCAGCACAAATGTTTTTTTTTTAAAGAAAACCTCTCACCTGAAATTTATTTATCAAGGGAATGGCTCCAGCAAGTTCAGCTGGGATGGACATCGACAAGGTCATTGGTGTACTGCAAATATAATAGGGAGTCATACATTATCACTATTGATGTACATTTCCCTTGCTGACATAAATTTGAAGCAGTAGAATCCAAAAACTTTGTTTTGTATATGAAAAACTTGTCTCCAAACTTGAAATAACAGAGATATGTACGCGAAAGACGGTCTCAAGAGCACCAATTTTTTAATTTAGTCAATATCTTAACTGTGTGTAGCATATAGTGAATAACCACCATAAAATCTCAAAGGACAATGAGAATTAAATGAGACTTTTTTTGGCTGAAATAAAAAGGATAAAAGAGTCTCTAGGGAGCATGAGTGGACAATGATATATAATGTATTCTGTATATATTGACAGAGACAAGGCAGGCAGGTATAAAGTTTTCTCATCTACTGGAGACTTAGTATGCAACAAATTATGATGCAAAAAGGAAGCTGAAATTCCATCCAATTCCAAATTAGACACTCAAGGAACTACCAATTCTAGAAGAAGTAAAAAAAAAAGCATACAGTGAGTGAAGTCAAACCTCAATCACCTAAATACAATTAGATTAAGAGCACTTAAGCAAGACGCATTTAGCATGCTGCAGATGATAGTCAAGGAACAAGAACCAAAACCCAATGTGATCTTATATTTTGGCTGTTGCCAATGATTAATTATTGCACAATTCAGATCTCAGGATAACCCCGCGAACTCCTTTCTGCTGGTCAATTGCTGTGCGGATACATTCAAAATTAATTGATACATAATTTTCTTTTCTAAAATGAAGGAATGAAAAAACTCAAATCAAGAATTAGAGTCACACTCAAGGGAACTCCCTGAAGAAAAGAGGAATCTCCAGTAACTACAACGGAATAAGGTTTGATCAAAAACTCAGCAGCAATTCACCTTTCATGTCTTCAATGAGTAGTTGCATACTACATCCAGAGTCAGATAGTTCATAGTTCTAAAATTTCATGACCTTTCCTTCTCCGAAGATGGTGTTGGCCCCTTAGCTTAACGAGGGTAAAAAAATAAGGGGGACAGGAGGGGGAGACGACTATTGCTAAAACATGCACACAGATCAAGAATACAGAAGCTGGTGCAAATTTATGCTCGAAACAAGAAGAGACATCACAAATACAGAATACCACCACATTTTAAATCAACTTCTGCATACTTCCACACACTCATCCTATGTTAGTAATGTGAGTTATTCTAATTCATTGTTCCCTTGACTCTAAGCAAATTATGTACACATGTTGCATTATGGGCGGGTCTTAACACTAAGAACTACGGCCCTCAATGAACGATACTATGTACTTGAGGTTTCAACATACTATGTGGCTCAGCTGAGATACTGCGCCATAAGAACTTAGAACAACAGCAGAGAGTACGAAACTTACGGTGGAGCAAAATTCGATGCACCGTCACTGTCGTAGTCATCTCCGTTTGAGACAGCTCCTGAGTAGGAGGAAGGAGACCCATTGCCATTCACACTCATGTTAGAAAATCTCGAACTATGAGCCATATTCGTAGTCAAGTCAATTGACATGTCACAATCAAATCTCGACTACCCTGGTCTTCATAAGCCTTGGCACCCTGCTAGTGCACCCTTGGCTATCTTCAATATATGCCCCAACCTATAATATGTATAAAAAAATTCAAATCATATACAGTTCCAATGGAAGCTTTAACAAGCAGCAAATGATGAAAACTAACAAGTCTCAGAACATAACATATTTGCAGAAAATAGGTAAGGATGTCTACATCCCGACCCCCAGCACCCACATTGAATGGGGATTTACACTCGGTTGTTGTTGTTGTTCTTTAAATTTCGAAGTCAAATGGGGTAAAAGATGGATCATCAGCTAAAACTAGAACAACAAATATCCATATAGAATATACTTTTATCACAACAACAGCATACACAATATTCAGTAATGCATTAGAGAATGACATATGGCTGACATTGAAGTCTTTCTTTTCTTCTTCTTTTTCTTTTTTTGATGGAGACATTGAAACCAAAAGATGCACAATTGCACATACATAGGAAACAAAACAAAACAAAACCATGCTTATGCTCTCATGTTCCATGGACCACCAAAAAA
>ONZK01002207.1:42413-79753 GCA_900322385.1 Pharnaceum exiguum | reverse complement strand
GGGGGGGGGGGGGGATATGGGTGTTGGGTCGTTTGTTTTTTCTTTTATTTTTGAGTTCTGATGAAGGGTTAATGGTAGAGCGGCAGAAATTTACCCGACCCCAAAAACCGGGTAATAACACGAAAAATTCGACCGAAACCCAAAACTGACTGAACCCGCGATACCCGGTAAAATTTAGGTTGAAATCGAAACCGACCGAAATAACCCGTTTGTCTAATAAAATGCTCATAAATGTACATTTTACAATTTCAATTTATTAAAATATAATAAAATAATAATATTTTAAAAAATATATTGAAAAAATGTTTAAATATTAATAAAATATTAATAAAGTAATATTTTTATCGAACAAAACAAAAGGTGCAAACCCGTCGGGTCATACCGGAAACCGACCCAAAAATTACAAACCCGAAACGACTGAATCCGAAACTTGACCAACCGAACCGATTTCTAGATCTAATTAATGGCTTCTAAAAACTTATTTACTCTAGCTCATTTTGTACAGTATTACGAACACATTATCATTAGTCACATTTTAAATATCATTAGTCCGTTTTCTTATTTTTATTCATAATTTCATCATGTGTTAGTTTACACCCGGTGTATCAAAGATTTGTTGATATACTGTACCTACCAGGCTACCAATCGGGTTGGTTGGTCAGGTTTCTGGTCCGTTCATTTTATATTCTTTTTTTTTGCTTCAATTGTTTCGAGTTTGACATTTTAGAATTGTAACACGTTTGGTTCAGGTTTTGACTCAACGGGTTTGTACATTTTGCTTTTTTCGGTAAAAATAGATTTTTATTAAATTTAAACATTATTTTTACATTTCTTAATAAATTATATTTTTAAAAAATTAAAATTGTAAAATGTACATTTATGTGTATTTTTTTGGACAAATTGTTCGTTTCAGTAGGCCAGGTACCCGGATTTTACTGGTTATTTCGAATTCGGTCAGTTTTAGGGTTCGCTTCAAGTTTTTTGTTTTCGTAACCCACTTTCTCGGGTTAATTTACGGGTAAGTTTCAAGTCGGGTGAATTTCTACGCACGTGGTTTAGATATATTCAATTAAAAAAAATTGAACAAGGAATAACAAGGATGAAATAAAAATGTGCAGAGCCAGGTGATCAATTACCAAGTGCAAATTTGCATTACTCAATTGCATGCATTCCTTCTACAATTTGCAACAAAAAAAGAAAAGAATGAGTATCTAGTAACCAGCAGGGACGCCTCCTTTCCTGGGGTCACTGACGGCCACAAGCTCTTTTGGAAGCACACTAATGAACTGAGTTATGGCTCCACCCATAGTAAGTTCTTCCAAAACATGGCCCTTGCTTTGCAGGTCCTTCCTTATGTATGCTGGGACTTCAATATGGTCACCAGTAACAACTGTCCAATTCTCATACTTAACCTTATTAGGAATCAACTGCAAGATTTATACAGCACAAATTGTATGTCAGTATCAATAATAAGACAATATATGTACGAATTGAAGAGTAGCAATCATTAATTGTTGAAATGAAAGTCAATATGCCGTGAGAACTAAACTTTGATCACGGATTCATCGATTTATGACTCAAAAGAAAACTAGTTTGGCCACAAGCAAACATCAATACATAATGAGCCAAACCAACATGTCGTTATTAATGTTTACTTACAGTATCAATAAATTGAGTTAGGTCTTGTTGAACTTGGACCAACGGGCGAATTTGAATCCAACTAGCTAACCATTTTTGACCCTAGCTAGTTTGGCCAAATCGAATCAATTTGAGTCATTTGACTAATCATAGTTAATTTTAATTAGACTCGAACTTATTATGTGTACACCTAGGTTAGTTTGCATTGGGATCAGTTTAGTCGAAACCGAGCCAACTTAATCAACTAGTTCGCGATTACTTTTGATTTTGACCAAATTGAGCCGAGCTAGATGAGAGTCGAAGACTCGAAGTGGCTCGTTATCCAGCTCTAACAGGAATGCGTTAAGTCTAGAGTACACAGTCGACACTCCATGAGAATTGGACAGCCAATTCAACAAGCAATTTATGGTGCAAAAAGACATTTGCAATGCATGGTGTATAGAATAGATTGCAATTTGCAAAGACGAAAAAGTTACCTGGTGGAAAACTCTTGGAGCAAAAACTGAGGCAAAAGGATCCATCCTTTTCACATAATGGTTCAAGAACACTTGCGTTGTTGCTGCAATAATCATGGCTCCCCCACTTGCACCAGCAACACCTTTCAATTGCCCATCCTAATAATATGGAAAGCAGATGGAAGGTAGACAAATAACATGTAAACATTCAATATATTGCCAAACCGTAATTAAATCTAATGATCGATACTGGTATAGCATGTGTGTATTTATGTAGTATACCTTAACGATTATGGTAGGTGTCATAGACGACAACGGTCGTTTCCCAGGCCTAACGAAGTTGGCTGGTGTGGGTGGAGGAGAATTCGGACTGGTTGCATTTTGAGGGATGGAAAAATCATCCATCTCATTATTGAGGATTATACCAGTGCTAGTTGAGAGAATTTTCGCCCCAAAATATGAATTTATAGTACTTGTCATGGATACTGCATTTCTCTGTGAGTCTACAATGGACAAGTGACTAGTGCCATGATCAACTAGTACATTCCACCTGTAATAAGGTATTTAACTTAAAATTAATAGGCTCTCATTGGTGCCATATGATCATGCGAAGAAATATACGAGTAGTACTTACTTGCCACCGTAGTATGTTGAATTAAAAGTCTTATTGTCATCTATAGTAGTTTTCAATTTTGCAGCAAACTGGGGAGAGAGCATATCTGCCACAACTTTGGAGATATTATTACTAAAATCTGGATCACCAAGATTCATCCTCACTGCAAATGTATGCTTAAGTGCTTCAATAAGTCGATGGACTCCCAACGACCCAGACACACCCTCAGGAAATCCATATTGCGAAAGAATATTCAAAATCTGTACATACATCAATTTGAAAGACCAACACATGTATAATTAGATTTAGTTTATTTTAGTTCAGTTGTAACATATGTTACAGTACAACGAAACAAAAAGGGAACAAAAAAAAATTCTCAAAATTTTATTGCAAGAATTGTTAGATCATGTATGCATGACTACCATCAACAAGTACATTTTGACGTTTTGAACCTTAACTTACCATAATCATGGCAGCACCACCAGAGGAAGGAGGAGGCATGCCAAAAATCTCAAGGCCTAAAGGCTCAAAATTCGTAACGATTGGATCCATGATTCTCACTGCATACTTATCTAAGTCCTCCAAAGTTAAGATTCCTCCAAGCTTCTTCACATCCTCCACCAAAGCCTCAGCAATAGACCCTTTGTACAAAGCCTTGGCACCAAATTTTCCTATGGCTCTCAATGTGATTCCTAGCTTAATATTTTGCACCAGATCACCAGGTTGCAAAAGCTTCCCGTTCGATGTGAAAAGACTACTCAGTCCTTCATCTTGGAAGATACTCGAGTTCGAGGCTACCATTTGCGTGTAGAGATAGGGGGATATCCGGAACCCTAGTCGAGCGAGCTGCTCGGCTGGGCGAACTAGTCTCTCCCATGGGAGCTTGCCGTACATCTTCCAAGCTTTGTATAGCCCTTTAACCTCTCCTGGTACTGCCACTGATAAGGCACCACTTGCTTTAAGTGTTGCATTGCCGTGGTACATACCCTGTGCAAACATGAATGATATAGCATGATGACATGATTACACTTTCTAAATTTGCAGGTGGAAGTGGGTATAAATTCACCAAATTAAATGTATTTCAAACTACGTACTACTAGTTTATCTTTTTTTCTAAAGGTAATCGTATGCTCCAAATGCGCGCTTATTCCTAATCATCGGAGATACTTGAACATCAGTTCACAATCTATCCATCACTTGGCGTCAAGGGTGTTAATGAGTCGAATTGCACTCTAGTAAGGCCTATTATCTCAACTCGTGCTCGTTAGATATAATCGAGTTTGAGTCAAGTCTTGAGTTTTTTTCGAGCTCGTTGATTATTGTTAAAAGTTATCAATTTTATTTTTAAATATTCAAAATTTACTCAAATAATTATTTTAAAATGAATACAAGAAGCTAAAATGACTAAATCAGCTTAGTATCATGCACCTATATTTTTCTTCGTACTTACCAACGGATTTCACCACATGACGCCGATTAGGGAGTATTTAGGAACAATACAATATATAATTATTCCAAAATAGAGACAAACGTGGAAAGGAAAAATGATTAAAAAGTCATGTTATGAAGTATATATAAAATTTCAAAACAATTGAGTGGTTCACGAGTTTTTCAAGTTGAGTTTGCCCTCGCTCAGCTAAACTCGTTTGTTGATTCGAATTCGAGTAGCTGGCGAGCTCGAATAACTCATTAGCACCCATACGTCTACCTTTTATCCCCCTAGTCTCTCCCTCAACGGAGAAACTAATTAATTTAAAAATGTATTAGTTTAGAAATAATTTCATTTTTTAAAATAATTTTAAAAATCCAATTTTGACGAACTTTTAATACCATTCAAACCAATTAAAGTGATGAACTACTTGTAGAAAGAATCCGGATTAATTTCAAAACATTAATTAATTCTTGTTTGATTTCTACCTTTCTATTTCTAAGCACGTACGGTAACAAAAAGTAGCCCTTTGATTTTCTAAAGGTAAAACTCAAAAGTCGAATTGTGGCTGATAAACTTGCGCAAATAGATCAGTTCTGAATTAGGTACGTATATGATGAATTGAGTAGTCTGCGCCAGCAAAGATAAATCATGAGGTTTGTTGCGGAGAATAATTGTAGTATGGAGTGCATAATAATTAAATTGGGGACTGGTAATAATGTATAAGAAATCATTTCCTAACTTAAGTTAAATGATTTAACGAGAGCACAAAATATTATATTCATAGTCCTCCTCTCCACCTCGACTTAATTTTGTCATACTAGTTGACTTCTTTTTCATTAGAAATATAATGAATCATCAATCTGAACATGTTTAAGTTGAGGACTGATAATAATGTACTGTATAAGAAATCATTTCCTAACATAATTAGTTCAATGATTTAATGAGAGCACAAAAAAGTCATAGTCTCTCCACGGCTCTACCTCGACTTAATTTTGTCATACTAGTTGACTTCATTTAGCATAGTACGTGATTGACAAATATAGTGAATCATTAATCTGAACATGTTCTTTTTGTCATATGTGCATTAGAGATTGATAGCAATTGTTTTTCTTTTTCATTGATAGTCACACAGTCAATACTCATCGTGCAATGCAACTGTTTTTTCTTTATGTATTTTTGTTTCAATTTGAACAATATTCTTGCGAAACTATTGCATGATGTAGACATTTTGTTCATTGCGAAAATATCTCTACTGTGATAGTTACAAGGAGCTGAGGGAGTGCAACAACATGCAAGAGTTTAAGCTATATACCGAAGTTACGTCTTAAGAGTAAAGACTTCCGTGAAAATTACAGGAATTGTCAATGTACTGAATTAATATTCACTGCATTTCTAATGAAAATGACTAAATGATTGAATGTATGTACCTCAAAGGCCTTGGATGGAGCAGTCTCCCTCATATCAAAGGCATGACTAGTCCCATTTGCAAGCCTGACAACCATGAAAGCACCACCTCCAATGCCGCTAGAGGCGGGGCTAATAACGCCTACGCAAAGGGCGGTAGCGACCGCTGCATCTACCACATTACCACCATCACGGAGAACGTTTCTCCCAATCCTCGAACACCGGCCATCGTCAGCTGCAACTGCCCCATTTTGAGCTGTTATTCTCTCCTTCCTGCCTTTATATGTGCTGTGATGATCATTGTTTTTTACTCCCTCAGATGATGGTGAAAAAATCAACAATAACAGTGTGAAAGAGGCTATAGCATGAACATGTACCAAAGACATCATCCGAGGTGGTGTAAGTTGAGGGAAAAGGAAACGTTAATTCGTCTTGGAGGAAGGATATATTGTAGAAGAAGAAATTAGAAGGTCAGTGAAATTAGCCAAAGACAGCATATATATACGCACATATAGGATTTCATAAGATGGTTGGATATTCTCTAATTAAATACTGCACAATTCCAGTCGGGCTGTTTTTGTTTTCCTTTTTATTTTCGATCCCAAAACCCCTTCTATTTTTCTAGTTTAATTCCCACGTGTTTTCGTGTATTCTTAATTGGAATTTCCTGTTTTAAGCCCAACTGGAGAGGATCTTACCCTGATGGTTGGTGGAGGTGGTAAGTATGATGAATTTATGTAGCGTTACATGTAAATATATACCACAAGTAGGCTAGTAGCTGGAGTACTATCTAGTACTTAAAATTAATTAAGTGTATAAGCCAGTGAGCAAACATATATATACGGTTCATTGATTTGTAGGTAGTAGCTTGATTATGGTTAAAAAAATTTTGATCCACTGATTATGGTTATTAGAGATCGAGGTTCAGCAATTAAATAGTTCACCACTCATGTACATTACCAGGTAGAAGTTTAATTTTGTGACACGATACGGATCGGAATGGTTTACTTCCTTTGTCCCATAAGTTAGAGAGTTCATTATAATTTGAAATATTCTATTTGGAAATTTAACATTTTGGGTACCTTATGTTTCAGCTAATTTCATTTTGGTTACCTAAGGTTTGCATTTTATTATTTGGGGTGTTTGAGGTTACTGTTTTGTTAACATTTTGGGTATTTGACCTAATCTATTAAATTTGACCGTTAACTATATGACGTTTCACGTTGTTTTCGTGAAGATTGTGGGTGAAAACCCCAAATATCCAAAGTGTTAACAGTTACTTTGGGTTTTTATAGTTAAATGAAGGACAATTTGGGTTTTTCACCTACAAATTTCACGAAAACAACATGACACATCATCAAGTTAACGGTCAAACTTAACAGATTTATGTCAAATACCCAAAGTGTTAACAAAAGTAACATCAGGCACCCAAAATGATAATATGCAAACCTCGGGTATCCAAAATGAAATTAGCTCAAAACTCAGATACCCAAAATGTTAAATTTGCATTATATTTAATTAGGTTGTGTTTTATTCGTCGTTAATATTACAGTTCATTATTTTTTTCCAGTTCAATTCAGTTTCAGTTCAAATTTTTCCGCCCGACCACAACACACCCTTAATCAAGAATTAGACCACGTGGAACAATTATATTGGGTTTTTTTATAGCTGCCTATGTTTACTAGAGGGCTTTGACCAATTATATATATTGATCCAAATTACAGTCCACTATTACAGCATTCTCACCTGTCAAAAAATTAAAAATTAGAAATACGGCAAAATATGAGAATCGGAACATCTGTCAAATTCATCGTGGACGACTGGACGATAGTGAAGCTTCACCTTCCATTATGAAGTTTGGGGTGTTTATTTAATGCATTTATATGCCAGTAAATAAATTTATATGAACCCGTTTTATAGATGTAGGTATTAATGATTTTTTGACTAGTTATTAATGATTTATCGGGTAATCATTAATGACTCTTTAGGTAAACATTAATGATACTTATCGATCAACGAGTGTCATATATAAAAAGGGTTTACACAAATTTTTATCTTATTGTTAAGGTTTCCACTTTCCACAAAGCCTATTAATTGTTATAATAACTTGGACAGGTAAATCATAAATCAAGGTATTGATTCTCTCTATTGAGAAGGGGAGGGGAACGAGGAGATATAGTGGAGATATGGTGGTTTGTTTTGTGACGAAGATGGTAAAATGAGGAGAGAGAGTGGAGATGTAGGGTATATTCTGTGAAAATAAAAAGGAAATTGGGGGTGGAGGGGGGGAAGGGAAATGAGTAAAAAAATAGTAATTGAATTGGGTATTTTTAAGTAGGTATATGGAGCATTATACAACCGGTTGTATTATATAGGCTTTGCTTATTTTTAGTAACAACTTTACGCGATGTAAGTTTTGCCTCTAGTATATCAAATTAAAGACAGGTTGTAACGAAATATATTTTTCAATGTGAGAGTTAACTATTTAATATGTCTTTTTTTTTGAGATCAACTATTTAATATGTCTTATTCATAGCAGCAAGTCTTTAGTACACCGGATGGATTTATGATTAAATATTAAGGGATTGACTAATGACATTAAAAATGTGACTAACTATATATTTTGTAATGTTTCGAAAAAAACACTAATGTGACCCTGTGTACCTTAGAATTGGAGTATTAATAAAAATAAGAAAAGTTAGGAAATAAATTAAAATTGGCATGGAAGTCAGAATAATTATTTTGCAACAAAAATTAATAAAAAGAAAGTATTCGTTAGATTTTTTTAAAAAATATTACTTATATTTTAAATAGTGATAATATTTTAACATTTATTAAAGAATAAATTCTTTCTAAACAAATACTCCCTCCGATCCAAAATAAGTGTCATTCTAGCACAAAAAATTTGATCCAAAATAAGTATCATTCTTACATTTCAATGAATATTAAGACATTAATTACTTCCAAAATTACCCTTATCAATTCCCAATACAATATGTTGGAATTGAATAAAGTTATCCATTTATTGAGAGTAATTTTTGTATTCAGTAATGGTAAATTTATAACTCATAATATGTGCGCATCATAAGTGTAGGATGACACTTATTTTGAAACAGAGGGAGTACTAGCGAGTATATCATAAGCATAATTAAAATCAGTGCTTGATGTATCATTGACTTCACGCAAAAAACTTCCATAAAAAAAAAGACACTTTAAAAAAACAACAATTATCAAACGGTCCATACAGAATGGGCCTAGCCCAAATACATAAAGTTTTTACTTGTGTTTTTTTTTGAAGGGAAAGTTTTTACTTGTGGTTAAACAAAAAGAAAGGCACTTACAAAACAACAAACAAAATGGTCTTTACAATACCGGTAGATGTGCTAACCTTATTTTCTTTTTCAGGCATATCACTCAAAATGCAGGCATGCATTGTGGACCACTCATTTTATTATTTTCATATTTGTCACCACAGATATTCCTATCCGTCGTGACGGATAATATGGTTTGTCATCACATTTATTAGAAATTGTCGTCACGGATATGGTAGGGCGGTGAATCTCCTATGCGTCACGACAGATAATAAAGTCTGTCATCATCGAAATTAAAAAATTGTCGTCACAGATGCATGCCTTTATTTTGTCTGATAAGCCTGGAAAAAAATCAAGGTCAACACGAATTCTATTATAGTACATGATTGAACTCTAGGAGGCAATTCTTGAATCTCTGTGAAAATAGATGTATGAGAAACGTAACATAAGAAATAAGAAGCCGAAAAACTGAAGGCAGCGCACGAATTTGATATTTGTGCCATTATTAATACTGGATTATTGGTTGTGAACGCACAAAAATGGGCGATACTTTGTAATACGAATTGCAATTAGCTCAACACGATGTACCTGTTCACGGTTTGTATAAGATAAGAAAAATTTATTTGTACCTGTTCAGTACTCATTTACATACAAGTAAAGGAAAAAAGTTTCACGCGCAAAGTCCTCCATATCTCTTGGACGTGAAACGCAAAATAGAAGCCAAGCCAACTTTGTGGACTTCATTTTTTTTTTGTCTGGGATGAATGAACATAAAATAGATCGAACACTATTTGGGGTCTTTTAATTACTTTGGACGCTTAGTTGGAACTTTATTAATTGAGCCTGGGATTGGTTTTGTGAGTCCAAATGGAATTGGTGCAGCACGATTGTACTTGCTGCTCTTAACCTGCAAAGAAAAAGCGAGCTAAGGTGTTATTCATTCTCGTGTAAGCTAAGTGAGATTTGTGTTGTACAAAATTATTACGTAGTACATACAATTGCATCGAGTTAACGAACAAAACTGAAGTGATTACTCATCACTGATCATGAGAAGTTGAGAACTAATCAAACATTTAGAGAATTGAATAATACAAGATAAGCTCGATCTGCATCTATTTGAATTATTATTGATGTTTATTGCAATTTGAAAACTAGATAGTCATTCTACAATGAAAGAGATGATGGAGAAACGAATTATATACTTACAGTGGTTGTAACTGTGACATCCAAATAGCGAGTGGTGACTTTTGGCTTGAGAAAGTGTGCACACCAAGGCATATATCTGGAGCAACTATGAAAATAAGGTTGAAGGATTAGTACTCCCTTTTTTGAATCCGTGAGTATTGATTTCCTCACCCCAAAATAAATAGCCTTCATCTTTTCTTTGATGATGTGTCTTTCACTCACTCAAAGCACTCAAAAGGAGAGATCTATGTACTATTCTGAACTGATTCTTTGACAAAATTAAGATTAGATCACACTGTTTTATAAAGTATGTTGTCCCGTTAAATTTCTTATTTTGTTTTAATATTGATATTGTTAATCGTGAATTTGTCTAGTGGTAGCTAGTAGTCAAATTTGGCCAACGCAGCACCGAGAGGACAATATCGTTTTGTAAGGAGTCGATCTGTAAGTCTACAATGATTAAATTGTTGAAAACTGCAAATGGATGTCAAGTTTCCAAACCTTTTATTAGGAAATTAATTAAATCGGGAATTGATTGGGGTATATTGTTACGTGTTGACAAGTTTCCTGGTCAAAGTCTCAGACAATTGATTGTATGAGGGTGTGTTTTGGTCGGCTGGGAAAATCTAAACTGAAACTGAAATGAATTGAAAAAAACTGAAAAAAACTGAACTGAACTGAAAAGAACTGAAGAAAACTGAATTTATCTGAAAAACACTGAATGCAGTTATAAGTTATAACTATAAATGAAAAAAACTGAAAAACGCTGAACTGAACTGAACTGAAAAAAACTGAACTGAACTGAAAAAAACTGAACTGTAGTGCTACCGACGAACAAAACACAGCCTGAGTGTGTTTATTGACATGTCTTCGTGATTCATGATATTAAGATGCAATTAGAGCTTCGACATACCCGTGAATTACCCATGGAAGAACTTAGCTTGTTGTAAGTATGGGAATGTCATGTTAAAAAAAAGTTTAGGATACTACTAGCCTATATAATGAGAGAGGTAGACTTGTAGAATTATAAGTGGAGAAAACACCTCTCAATGGGAGTTGGTGTAGTGGAATACAAAACAAAAAAATTTGTGTGAACTTATTTCATATATGAGACTTGATTAGTGTTTATGTTAAACTCGGTCCACAGAGACGAGATATAACCCTTGAGATCCAACCTAAACCAATTGGCAATGGCTGGAGGACACAATCACTTATAAATACCTCTAAACCTTTACACACAACCAATATGGGCAACTAGTCACCACTACAACACACTTACTTCAACAGTTTACATCCCTATATATATTCACTAATGAATGGAAATAAGGAGAGAAAAAAGGAAACGTAGATATATAGTGATCAGATAGTGTAGAAAGAGAAGCAAGTGCATACATTCGGGGTTTAATGTTCAGTGGGTGACATAGAGCTAGCTGGCTGAGTGGCTGTGTAAGCATCATTATTTGGTGCTATATATGGAGTATATAACTGGAATAGTACTAATTAAATTGCTAAATCGTGAATTTGACCACCTCTTCCTGTCTCAATAGGCGCCTTCGGAGGTTTATTGTCCATGTGTCCCTGCTCCATTTCAACCGCGTACAACTCGACCTACATACAGGCATTAAGTTCAATTAAATCAATAGTACTAATTAAATTGTTGTAGCACGGGTTCAAAAGTGAGTAATAGGACAGTCATGATTGATTACCGCTTCCTCAAAATGAGCTGTTCAAGTGTTCAAAATCATGTTTTAGTTGATTATTGATCCGTTTTTCATTCATTAATTGAACCCTTGATTGCATATGCATTTAGTGTCTCCTTTCCAATAACATCTTGCTTGAATCATTGATTTCTTAATGGTGAATTTTTAGTGCACTCTATTTTAACCCAAATCTAGCTTTGTGCAAAAGATTAGGCATTGAATGCACACAGACTTACACTTCTACTTGCGACTAGCTTCTGGTAAGTGGGTGGTGAAGAGGCATTTGAGCCGATGTTGTTTGGGTTCAGGCACTTCTTTTCGTTGGATGATGATGTTGAAGATATCCTGATGGAATCGAACATTACTTGCTCCATTGTTCGCTCGATCTCTTTGTCTATCTATGTGGATAACCTAAGCTAGATACTGCGTATGCTTTATATTGTTTGGAATTATACTTGTAACGTAACAAAAGGCTATTTATAGGCAGTTTTCTTTACTTTAATTTCGATGGGTATAAGCCCACACGCTTAATTCGTGTTGGAATGTTGGTCGGACTAGAAATTGACGGAAAAAACTTCTCTAATCCTCTTGGTCAACGACCCAATTAATTTTCTCTCTATCCACATCTAGAATTTAAGAGGGGTATTTTGTTGATTTTATTGAGAGAAGACACATTTACACTATCGACTTTCTGACCCACCGGATTACTCTAGCATCATCCGAAATTGACAGATGACAATCATGACACTCACCTGATAAAGAAAAGACTGCAGAAATTTAGTGGTAGCGGCCAAACGTGCATAAAATGTAGCAACTGCGAGGACTAAAACGCGCGCGCGGACTGATCACTAGGACGGCCAGGACCAGTTATGCACTGAGGAAAAGTTTGGCACTCAGATAGTGTTTGGGTTATGATGTTGTCTTCACTAAAATTAAGTGAGATTTTGAGACGTTGATCTTTCGTATTGGACGAGTAATTAAACAATGGTTATCTTTGATTATATTGCATAACCGGCCTCATCGTTATGGTCTTACCTTTGGTTGGGCCTACGGGTTAACACAAAAATTTGTGTGAACCCGTTTTATCTATGAGACTGGATAGTAATGAGTCCTCGTCTACATAATAATGAACCCTCGACCACATAATAATGACCGATCTTATCCGGTCTTATGTATAAAATGAGTTCACACAAGTTTTTCTAACAAGTTAATTAGACCCATATTTTTTTGTTTAGAAAATAATTAGACCCATATCTAAGAAGAGGTGGCTAACACACACAAGACTAATAAGGTTCAGTGTTAGGTGTTGAGTTATTGATTAAGGTTTTGTTAGGAAGCACCAATTGAAGGTGCATTTTGTGTGGGACTACTACAGTGTACTGTCCTTGGTGGTAGAATTCGTTTTAATAGGTTTTGATTTGATGCTTTCATTAACTTAATTATGGACTTTAGCAAAATGGATATGAAAACCTTCAAGCACTTCTTATTTTGGTGAAATTGTTGGAAGTGAGTACTTCAATGCAGTAATGGGTCAATCTCGTAAACAACCTCTCTGTTTTCTTAAACAGGGGTATGGTTGCGTACATCCCGACCCCGAGCACCCCCATCTAATGGGGATACACTCGATTGTTGTTGTTGTTGTTGTTGCTTTCATTAACTTAATTAATTAGTTGAAAATGCGATGGTCACATTCATGAAAAATACTCAATCTCCACCTCTCTCTCCAACATTTGGCCACGAGCAGCCGACTTCGGACTGACCTGGGATCGAGCTGACTTGTTATAACATTAATTCGTGCTTAACTTGTTTATGACGACTTGGATTTAGTCGACTTTGACAGAATTTGATCTCAACCAAAATTTGATTGGCTTTAATTTAATCGTATTTGACCGACTTATCAAGGCTAAATCGAGACGAATTAGACCGAATTATCCGACTCTCACCGACTTTGGCCGAATTTAACTGGAAAGTTTACTCATCCGTCTGAATTTATTGAGAATCCGTAAAATTACAACTTACAAACCACTCTATTTACATTATTTTTCATATCACTCGATTTACTCCGTACATCCTAGAGCTAGCAAAAACAACATGCGAAATAAGTTTGCATAACAAATTTCACCAAATCGTGCACAACACAATTGCATAAACAAGTAAACAATCTATAAACAAGCAAATCATTACTGTATTGTCTATACAGTAATTCTTTTTTCGTCATCTTTGATGAACAATTTTCGATCATTTATTGGGCGTTTAGTGGATTTGTCCTGGGTCTCCAGGTTTGACAACATTCCCCGTTGGTGTTTTCGCTCCTTTTGGTACTGGAGCAGGCGTTATCTTCCCTAATTGGGGTAGTTGCTCTACGCACTCCATGGACTCGGAAGCCTGTATCATCATAAAATTAAACATTAGTACCCCTTCTCTTCTCTTGCACTACAAAAATGACTTGTAAATTAAATAAACCAATGAATAAACTTGTTATTTCGATATAATGCATGGCCCTAAGTTAAAACCACACGCAATTAATTTTTTGAAGTACAGCTTAATTAAATGTTAGTGCAATATAATTTAAAAAATTCAACCTTATTAAAAATTTCATTCAAAAGAAATAAAATGGTTATATATTCATATCAAATGTTTCTCGAAAGAAATTTAAGATGGGACATACTCTTCTGTGTTAGTATAATTTTCAAGGGAAAAAAGAAAGTCGATCAGGTTAGAAAAAATTGTGCTTATTTACATTTTATTGAATAAGAGTAGTAGTAGACTAGCACTAAGTACGTAGTACGGAGTACATAATATTCTCACTTTTTTTTTTGAGGGGACATAATATTCTTACATTGTTGGTCATTGCAGGTACTTCTTGAACTGTGAGTGGTTGATCATCACTGGGCGCAGGATCAGCTGGGGTTGCTTTATCCTTGAGCTGCTTAATAGTATCTTTCATCATCTTAATTAGCTACTCGTAGTTCCCCTTAGTTTTGTTTGTTGTGATTTGTTGAGTAGAACTCTACTAATACAGGACCAACTGACCTCAACTGTGTTTATGAAATTGATCAGCAAAGCTACCTTATAAAGGTAGAAAAAGCACTGACATGTTTGCCCTACTTTTATATCTTTATTTATTTTTTAGGGGGTTATTTTTGTTGTCCTTTGATTGAGGCGAACGGAGTACGTATTAAAGTAGGAGGCAATTATAAGTACTACAACGTATGTTAAATTATCAAATTTGTTGTTGCAGACAAATGTAGATGTTATATATTTTGAAAGAGAGGGATTGGTCGATTGGAATCTATTTCCAATTTTAAGGGTTAAAGTCTATCATGTCTCACTTGAACCTTTCTCCCCTATTTTTTTGTGAGTGAACATTTTTCTTTTTATTGGTCCAACCGTATTTCTGTTGAGAGCATTTGTTAGGAGGATAAGTTTCCCTTTCCCCATCGTCTCCAATTGTTCGGACTTATTAATTCATGATTAAGCCTGAGATCTAGATGGAATACCGACAATGTTTTGAAAAATGGACCGGACTGGCCGGTTCGACCCGTTTAACCGGGAACCGGTGGTCTGTCTGGTTTTCAAACACCGGTTTTAGAAACCGGTCAAACCCGGTCAAAACCGGTCAGACCGGGTTGGTTTTGACCGATTTTCACCCGGTTTTGACCGGTTTGTGCAGAAAATATTTTTAAAATTTGTTTTAATAATTTTTTTAAAATAATTTTTAAAATACCTGGTTCGACCGGTTTTTTATCCCGATTGAACCAATTAAACCGGTCGAACCAGTGATCCAGTTGAAAGAACGATTCGATGGCCGGTTCAGTTTTCAAAACATTGAATACCGATGGGTGGGTTGCCTTCCTACATTTGAAAAAAAAAACTTATAGTCTAACAAATTAAACATATCGGGTTTGCAACGAAAATGCGATGGCCACATTCATGAAAAAAAAATGCTATTAACAGTTATTATTGGAGAAGACCCGATCCAATCTACTTTTTAATTTTGTTATGCAAATGAACCCACTAGAGCTCGCACTCAGTGCCCGACCCATCATCAGATAACCAGGAAAGTTAACTCACCCGTATGATTTCATTGAGAATCCGTAAAAGACAAGTTACAAAACGACCCGATTTACATTCTTTTTCATATCACTTGATTTAGGGTTTGTTTTGGTCCAATGAAAGGATATGAAATGAAACTGAACTAAACTGAAAAAAAACTGAACTTGAACTACACTAAGTTGAAAAAAAAACTGAGTTGAACTGAAAAAATTGAACTATAGTACTACACACGAACAAAACACAACCTTACTCCTTACATCTTAGAGCTAGCAAAAGCAACATATGAACTAAGTTTGCATAAAAAATTTCAAAAAATCGTGCACAACACAATTGCATAAACAATCTATAACAAGCAAATAAATCCTTACTGTCTATACAGTAGTTCAAGTTAAAGACCCTTTGGGGTCCCTTCCATCAAAAAAAAAATAGTTTTTTTCTCCCGATCACTTGTTAGGTTTTTTGTTGGTTTGTCCTGGGCCTCCAGGTTTGATAGTAATCCCCGTTGGCGTTTTCGCTGAGGGTCCATTTTGTCGAGCAGGCTTCATCCCGAATTTGATTAGTTGCTCTATGCTCTCCATGGACTCGGAAGCCTGTATCATCAAAAAATTTAACATTATTACTCCTCTTACACTGCAAAAGAGATTTGTGTATATATAACCAATGAGTAATCATTAAAATGTTTTGAATTTGTTATTAGAGTATAGAGTAGTAGTCAGAGACTAGTACTTAGTACATAATATTCTTACATCGTTGGTCATTGCAGGATCTTCTTGAGCTGTGGATGGTTGATCATCATGAGTAGGCTCAGGATCAGCTGGGCTTGCGTTATCCTTCAAGAGCTTCTTATTTTGATTTACAAAACAGTGTCGGAAGACTGACGCCACCTTTTCTAATGCTTCCCAAATTCCTGACTTAATTCTGCTAAAAATGTCTTTCATCTTGGCTACACTCGTAGTTCCCCTCAGTTTTCTTTAATTGGAGGAATAAAACTCTACTAATACAGGACCAACTCACCTTAGCTATGTTTATGAAATTGATCAGCAAAGCTGCCTTATAAAGATAGAAAAAGTACTGACATGTCCGTCTATTTTTTCATTTCTAATTATTTTAGGGGAATATTTTTGACGTCAAGTAGGTAATTATAAGTATAGTAGCGCGCAGTGGATAAGATCAGACAAAAAATTAGATGTTAAATTATCATAATTTTTTTTGGTGCTGACATGTAGATGTTTGACATCAGTACGACAGTACTCATCGAGTTGTTGCGAACTTGTAGTCATTTAAAAATTAACATGTTAGTTAAGATAATTGTGATGTACAACTAAATGAAAGATACTCCTGTCATAGATAAATGCTCATAAAATTACTTTTCATTTAAAGTAATATAATTTGGGTGGTTGATGTTTTTCCAAAAACGTAATGGAGATTATTAGAATACATTTATTGAAAGCCAAATAAAGGCTTGCAGAAACAAGCTAAGAATGGGAAGACATTTTCGTTTTTTCGCCAGATACAAAACAAAGCTAAAATATTGTACACAAGACAGCGGAAACTGTAATAGTACGTACTAAACGCCAAGATGTGTGTCATCGGAATATATGTAGCACTCTTAACGCCGAGGTTTATATTATAGAACAACTTGCCAATTGGAGTATTATTAGGAACAAAGAGCTTTCACATGAGACTGTCTTTTGCAATGTACTTAATCAGTTAATCATATCATATGCTTAGCTTTCATGAGAATATATGACATACAGCGTACTAGCAATTAGCAACCGCTAATGATTGACATATGATAATATGCAAATGGTTGCGGTTTGACGTTCTCCATTAATGGGGTGGAGACCAAGATTCTTATGATTAACTATTGTTTAGATAGATTGTCTTTAGCTCCTTTACACTACTGCTAAAGCTAGTCCCCGCGAAATAATTGTTAGGAATAATCTATACTTTGATCGATTATCTCAAAATAATATGTACGTACTTTAAAATTGCTGCAAATAATCTTTATTTTCACCTAGCTCGTAACGATCTTATTAAGGTTCAAAACTATTTTTTTTTTAAAATTAATTATTGCGTTTAGCCATCAATTTACATTAATTCTAATGAATATGTGAATAACCAAAGTTTTAAATTTATAATTTTGACATATTTCAAAAGATTATTGAATCCTTTCGGGCTACAAGGGTTAAATTATGGATTATTCATAACAATTTTTGAAGTTTGAATTATTTTGAAATAATCGACCGACGTTTTCATTATTCATACCAATTTTGCCTCGACACCCTGATCTAAAACACTAAAAAAAATTGCCTCGACTCCCTGATCTGAAAAACCATAAAGTGGTGTCATAGAAGGGAAGTTGTGCCCCCAATGACATTCAATTCTACGATATATTTTTTTTTTTGTGATGAAACGATTCTTCTACATGAGCAATGTCATAAATCACCAGCTAGGCAAGCAGTAGTATTATTAGCGCTAGATATAAGAAAGGTGAATTAGCTAGTTAGCATGTGAAGAACTACTAAATAAGATATATAACTGCATCGGGAGCTGTCGTCCGTGTTAAATTTTTAGTTCAATTTGTATGAGAGTCCTTAGAGTTAAGTTTTTGAAGTAAGACAGTGGGTTGATTGTTGAATATGCTTCAAAGTTAGTGGCCTCATTATTCACTAGCTTCTTGGTTTAGTTGCTGTCAGTTGTATTAGTAGTACATAGTCATATTAGTCTGTCAGTTGGAGTATTACGTGAGTGGTAGTAGTAGGTCATTTTGGTTAGTAGTTAGTTTCTTATTTGCCATTTTGTTCCGAAGTTAGCCTACATATTAATCCATCCATGTACACTGCTTGCTCTAATTAATCTTCTTCACTACCCCTTTGGCCCGAACAGATCAGGTCTTGTGGAGAGAAAATATATGCATCGTCAATGATAAATTCAATTGGCAAATAGGATAAAACAGGACTCACTTCAAAAGAAATTAACGACGAAGACTAACACTGGAAAATTAAACAGGACTCCTCTAATATCATGTAGTGTACTTATCGTACAATACGTACCCTACTAACCTACACAAAGTATAAGTAATGAATTGTTTTTAGTAGGTGGGAGGTTTGAACGTAGACCTTCGGGAATTCGAGTGAGGAGCCATCTTGTCTTACCCCTCAACCACACTAGCTATAAGTTTGTAACGAATTACATTCAAGAAGCTAACAAATGTAGATTTGATGTAAATCAGTGATCATTCAATTTACTAGCTAGTTAATTAATAGTACCAACAGCTTGTGCCATTTTCCTTTGTCTCCATCTTTAGGTTTCGTCCCCGACGGGGTTGCCTCTAGCTCCAGCTTCTTTACGACCTCAGTGGATCCAGTCTGTTAAATCAAAAGTACGTTTTCACATTAGTAATGCGTCCACCTCTATGGTTTATAATTGAAGGAACTAAACATGTTACGGAGTACTAAAAGTAAATGGGTTGTCACACGAAAAACAATTCACTGTCCATGCATATGATATATGAGTTGTCTACAATCTATTAGTTTTCGGACTAAATTTAGATTTGAGAACATCAAAAGTTCAAAACCTTGTTTTTAGGAAATAATGATACGCAGAGTAGTGCATATATTTTTTTTGTTGTTGATGGAAGTACATAATTTTCTTACATTGATGGATTTTTCATGCACATTGCGGTCATCAGTGAAAAGATGATCACTAACCTTGGATGCAGCAGAAGTACCCTTTTTGAGCTGTTTTTTTCTCATAAAAGAAAGACTGTTAAGGACTGAACCTGAACAAAAATTGATTGACTTCATTCTGCAAAAAAAAGTTCTTTGTCTTTTGTTTCTCTGCTTCTCTTTTCTCTCTTAATTAGCTCTCTAATACCGGACTAACTCACCTAAATTACGGTTGTTAAATTGATCAAAATGGTGGCCTTATAAAGAAGAAGAAATGTACGTTTGTATTATTGTAAATTGTTTTTGTTTTTCCGATAATATCTGTTATGTCTGTCGTTCACTTGAAGTCCAGCTAAAGTTTCTTTTCTATATTGAACACAAACTGGCACGAGTTTGACTACAACAGTTTCAAGTTCAACTGGACTGATATTATATGATTTATATCAGTGCTTCCAAAACATTTACGGCGTACTTGCAATTTACAAATACGGAGGGCTGTCTCTTTAGTCGCGTTCACATTTCACATGGTTGCAAATTGCAAATTTATTATTCGTGACGAGCTGGAAACCACCCAAGTTTCATGTTCTGAGATTGGTGTCTTGGTGAATGGTGGATACATGTGTACCAAAAAAATTAATTGAACTACTCTTCTACTGTCAAATCATTTTTTTGAATGCAACATCACAATGTTTGTGAGCCTTTGTGAATATTAATTTTAGCATGTTTCTTACATAATTAATCGGCCTCGGCAGTCATAAGACCAACCAATGAGGGGGCTATTATATTGTTTTTAGTTCTGGTGACATATCTATAGATGAGCAACAATGGGAAAAACGGAAGGGGATACATTATACATCTACAAGAGCCAAGGGGGTAAACAGATATTGGGACCAAAATGTGAGTTTAAGCTAATGTGGTTAAATTTTCCATTAGCTTATCAAATGTCCCAATTTGGGCCGATTCTCAAACAAACACGTACTATGAGCATCTGTAATTTGAACTTTTCCAACCAATGCACTTACCACCTGAAGACACCCCTACAACCTAGGATAGAAAAAGTGTACTGTCTTGGCTATATGCCAATTGAACATAAGAAGACGGAATTCCGCTCTGGTATTATTTGCTAGAAAACTTGGTGAAAAGTGAAAACAGGCATAATACAATTGATTCACATAATTATCGAGATCAGTAGTGACTTTTGTTTTCACACATCACTAACATCGGGTCTCAATCCTGTTCCACCTGGACCTCCTTTGTGAATTCTTTGCCGAGAACGGGTGCCCACTTGGGACATTTCGGGCTATGATGCTTGGAAATGACCTTGGAGTTCAAGAGCTCAAACATCGCAGCATCTTTTACAGACCTTGGAGTTTTGTACTGGCTCACTGATGCTGCTCCTTTGGTGGTTGCATATTCCATAAGCTCAACAAAAGTCCCATTCTCGACAACCCTTATCTCCAGTGGTCCAATCGTCTTGCGGAAGGTTCGAAGTTCACGATAAATATGACCTAGTTACTCTTCCATTATTAGGCAACAATCTTCTAGTAAAGGTGCAGGGATAGAATCGGCCACATTATTTCTGTGGATAATTTCCCAGAATAAAACATAGTGTCCTGGTGTAGTTGAGATGTCTGTGTAACTAGTGTAATCTGAAAGAGATGCATCAGATCGTGTGAGATGAGTAGCCGCATTATTTACAGCACTTTGTAGCTCAGCTTCATCAGTCTTGTCAACATCGATACTTAAGACAACGTTCTTACGACTGACAAACTGGAACTGGGGTGCCTTATTCTTGAATCCTGCCACACGAAGAATGTCTCCCACACAATACCTATACAATCCTACACAACAAGGGAAGTATAGATATCAACTGTTATTTCTTTGTGCCAGCTAGTACAGCAGTTAGTATTATTACTGGGGGTGGCAGGGGGAAGAACTAAATAACAGATGCATCATTTCAGTGGCCTCGCATATAATTTTCATGAATCATAAAGGGAGAAGGTGAGGTAGTTCAGCCTCTATCTAGCATATATTTCCTTTCTCCCACATGAGTTAGTACTTCAAATTATGCAAGCAATATGACTACTAACCTGAGGTAGAGGGCAATATGATATTAGTTTAAAGGAGAAAATTATAGTTTGTACAAGTACAAGAATAAATCTCACCAGAATAAGTCGTGACAATGATCTCATACTCTTGGCCCAATTTGACATCAACGAGATCAACTAATTTTTCTCCTTCTTCGCCGTCAGAGTTGACAGGCAAGAACTCAAAGTAAGCCATGGTTGGAATAATAGTGTAGGCGATATCACTTGGATTGCAGAAAGGGTTTAAATTAAGACCAATTAAACACTCAGACGAAGCATATATGGCTGAAACAATGGGGAGACCATTGCTATAATAATCAAGGGTGGGAATATACTGAGCCATTGTCCCTGTAACAACTGCAAAAACGAACTTAGCATTAGGCCACAACCTAGTTACAATACCTTCCCAGGAAACCTTGCTACACTCCGACTCGATAAAGTCCGCCAAGCTTGGGTCTGGTTTGAGGACTTCCATCACCGCCTTCCTCAGATTCGTATCTGTTACAATCGTGTTTATAAACCCAGTTCAAATATCATGGCAAAGAAGTTGCCAGTGCTTCTCCAGGAATTTGATAGCGTTGATTAACCCCAATGCAAAAATTGCCCCGAGCCAAACAACCTCCTTAGCTTGGTAAAGCCCACAAAGCATCTGAGCGTACATACTTTGAAAGGGTTCAGGACATAGGTATGCTTCCTTTGGGCTAGTGTAATGGGTAGAAGCAGGGTTATTTGCAGCACATTCTCTTTTCAAACCACTACTAGTCACACTTCGAGCAAACAATCCAGCAGCCGTTGTCATATCATGTTTTACAGTTTGAAAATACATCCCCTTGCCTTTGTCCAAATCTACCACATGCTGACTCACTATTGGCTTAGCTAAACCAAAGAACATTGATCTCCTCTCTTGTTCTTGAATTGTTGTTGGAAACAGCTTACTTTTACCGCCAGAGGTGCCTGTACTGCACAAACACGAAATTTTTACATGACAGCTACTTAATTGTGTCAACGGGCACATATGGACACTGCACTCATACAAACTCCACATTTTGACAGACTCGTGCATCATTCTAACTTGTGTTAAAAAGATTGCATTTGTAATTGTGTTAAACTATCCCTTCAAAAAAAAATGTGTCGAACTGTTAATTGAATATTTCAGGTTTGTTGCTCGTTTGGCAACTGCTTCAAAGCTATATCTATATCTGTTCAATTTCAAAATAAGCTATTGAGAACAGTAACTAGAATAGCATAATTGCAAATAGCATATTCATGAGCCAATCTACTGGTAACCAGAAACTCCAATAATATGCATATTGTCTTCTCAAAACCACTAATGGAGCATTAACCTGCTCTCTTGTCAACGGATTGGTATGTAACGAAACCAGGGTCAGATGGCAATTCAAAATGAACAGAGGATGAAATACTACCTTGCGCAGAATTCAATGATGGGTTGAGAGCAAAGAATTGTAGAAGTGTCACCATTAGCAATCCGCTGGACATAAGGTCGAAGGTCCTCGTAATTGATCACAGGGACCTTCTTCTTGAAAGTTTCGTGATCAGACTCGCGGCTTCCAAACTCATACCTTCAGAAGATACTCGACGTTGGCGTTTTGGGTGAGAATTTCAGAGAGCACCTGCCTTTGAACATCATCAGCATTCATTGTCACATTTTCTATGTATTCTAAGGCACTCATCTTTTTTCTATATGGTTAGAGCTAGTAAGGTCTATATGTTTTGGCAAATCTTCCTTTATGGTGGATGGATGTTGGAGTTGTTTGAACAAAAGCAAATAAGAAAAAGATGAATATTACTAGTATATATGGAGAAAACGTGATGCGCGGACGTTGGTTAATATATAATTGTGGGCATGTCAGGAGCTTAAGACTTGACTTTAGCCCTCTCTTTCCTACTCTTATGATCAGTTGATTAATCATCATTCCCTCCAGCATGTTTATAGCATTCATCATGTAGTAAACATATACTTGTATAAAATAACAAGAAAGCTTTAAGCATGATATCATATCCTTACCTAACCTAAAATAATACCTAAAGAAATATATCCTAGTATGAACTGTTGACGGGCCGACACTAGTATGAACTAACCAGCTCATCCATATCAGCTATGCCTATCCTTTCCTCAGACCTGAGTGCCTGCCTGCCTGTGTTACAAAGACAATAATAATACTCCGTAACTAAATACAGTATGACAGACTCAATAGGCAAATAAATACAGGGGATTAATGTCAAGAACAATACTCGTGAAAGTATCAGGGTCATACTTATTTGCCACTAGGTTGGATAAATATATTTCTCCATGAGCTATTCCTCATCCAAGAATTAGACAATTATGATTTATGAAGCTTAATGTAACCAAAAATTGACACCCATAGTCCCATACACCAAACAACTAAAGGATGAACACGTACCTGAACAACACCAACAAGGCAACAAGGTCATCAGGCGAAACAGTCATCAATCAGAGCCAAGGCTTAAAAGACACTCGATAAGCATCTTTGGAAAGCGATTACATTCACCTTTTACAATACACTACAATCACCTAAAGAATCGGTTAAATCCTGGGATGAACGAAAAAACACTCTTTCAGGACATAAACTCAGGTATACAGTACATAATAACAATTGAAATTAAGTAAATCTAGTCAAACTCTGGTTGATAGATAGTCATTAAGCCATCTGATTCAAGTTTATTTGCTCAAGTTCTCGAAACTTGGTGGAAACAAGCATAATTCAATCTAAGCCTTGTTCAGCCTTTGTGAATTCTTTGCCGAGAACGGGTGCCCACTTGGGACATTTCGGGCTATGATACCTGGATATGACCATGGAGTTCAAGAGATCAATCATGGCAGCATCTTTTATAGACCTAGGAGTTTTGTACTGGCTCACTGATGCAGCTCCTTTGGTGGTTGCATATTCCATAAGCTTATCAAATGTCCCATTCTCCACCACCCTTATCTCCAGTGGTCCAATCGCCTTGCGAAAGGTTCGAGCTTGTCGGTAAATGTAACCTAGAGACTCTTCCATTGTCAAACAACAATCTTCTAGTAGAGACGCAGGGATCATCCGGGACACATAATCTCTATTATTTCTGTTGAAGATTTCCCAGAATAGAACATAGTGTCCTGGTATTGTAGAGATGTCCACGAAACTAGTGTAATCTGAAAGAGATGCATCATATGGGATGAGATGATTGACTGCATTTTTGACTGCTCTTTGTAACTCAGCTTCATTAGTGTTGTCATCATCAATACTCAAAACAACATTCTTGCGACTGACAAACTGGAACTGGGGTGCTTTGTTCTTGTATCCTGCCACACGAAGAATGTCTCCAACACAATACCTATAAAGTCCTAGATAGAGAAAACAGAAACATACAGTAGTGTAAAGGTTGTCAAAATTAAGTCTTAACTCTTTGTTCCTAATGCATATCTAAAATTTTAAAAAACAAAGGAAATAATACAACAGGAAGCTGTACCCCCAAAGGCATATTCGATTACAGATTACTTGAACTGTAATTAAGAAGTTAGTATGATTAGGAAGAAAAAGTAAAAGAACTAAGCTCACCAGAATAAGTCGTGACAACGATCTCATACTCTTGGTCCAATTTGACATCAACAAGATCTACCAATTCGTGTCCTTTCCCTTCACAGTCCACAGGCAAGAACTCAAAGTAAGCCATGGTTGGAATTATAGTGTAGGCGACATCACTTGGCTTGCAAAAAGGGTCTAAATTAATGCCAAATGAACACTCAGAGGAAGCATATGTGGCCGAAACTATGGGGAGACCATTACTATAGTAATCAAGAGTGGGAATATACTGAGCCATGGTCCCTGTGACAACAGCAAAAACAAATTTGGCATTAGGCCACAACCTTATCACAATACCTTCCCATGAAACCTTGCTACACTCAGACTCGATAAAGTCCGCCAAGCTTGGATCTGGTTTGAGGATTGCCCTGACAGCCTCCCTCACATTGTTGTCTGTTATAATAGGGTTTATTGACCCACTTCGAATGTCATGGCACAGAAGTTGCCAATGCTTCTCCAGAAATTTTATAGCATGGATGAACCCAGTAGCGAAAGGTGCCCCAAGCCAAACAGTCCCCCTACTTTGGTAAAGCCCACAAAGCATATGAGAGTACATACTTTGAGAGGGATCAAGACATAGAAATGCTTCCTTCGGGCTAGTGTATTGGGTAGAGGGGTTATCCTTAAAATGTTTGCTTTTCAAAAAGCTAGTCAACACGCTCCGTGCTAACAATCCACCAGCCATCGTCATTTCAGGTCTTATGGATTGAAAATACATCCCCTTGCCTCTGTCCAAATCTAGCACATGCTGCTTCACTACAGTATGTAGCAAACCAAACAACAATGACCTCCTCTCTTGTTCTTTGCTCGTTGCTGGATACAGATTACTCTCACCGCCAGAGGTGCCTGAGCTGCCAAAACAAGAAGTTCGACATGAAAGCTATTTAATTGTGTTATATGATCAGATGCGCACACTGGACTCAAACCCTAGTCCACATTTTGAAAGACGAATGCATCATTTTACCCGTGTGTTAATAAGATTTCAATTGTAATTGTGTTATCTATCTGCAAGGGAGTCTTGAAATTGCTATCAGTTTTGATGCTTATTTGGCAAATGCTTAAAGCTCTGTGTCAACCAGTTTCATAGAAATAGTGTAGAATCCTTGAATCAAATATAAAGTTGCTGCTTTGACAATATTGGTAAAAATTGTAAGTAATACTACTACACAAAGCACCCGAAGGTTCCAATAGCAAGACATCAGCATGACTAAATGTTACATAATTTTGTAGGTGCCACAAGAAAGCTTTTACTTGAATACTGACCCCGGGTAAACTAAACATCTGAGGCAAATCAAAATGAACTAGGATATGATGAGAGACTACCTTGCCAATAATTCTGTGATGGGTTGAGAGCAAAGAATTGGAGAAGTGTCACCATTAGCAATCCGCTGGACATAAGGGCGAAGGTCCTCATACTTGATCACAGGGACCTTCTTCTTGAAAGTTTCGTGATCAGACTCGCGACTTCCAAACTCATACCTTCGAAGATATTCGACGTTGGCGTTTTGGGTGAGAATTTCAGAGAGCACTCGCCTTTGAATATCATTAGCATTCATAGTTACATCCTCTATGTATTCTAAGGCACCCTTGCAATTATCTTCATGGTTGCAACTAGCATGGTCTACGTGTTTTGGCATATTATCATGGCCATACCTGTACGCTCTGCTATTAGAAGCACCTGCCATGGTGTGGATGGTTATTGAGTTAGTTGAACAAGAGAAAAGATGAAAGATCAATAATTTATGCGTGCACTACTGGACTACAATGGTGGGGTGAGCATGTTAACTGCTAAGAGCTTGGCTCCAATCAAGCTCAGCAACCCTCTCTTTTCTAATCTCATGTTTGACCATCGTACACTTGTGTAGGTTAATTCTGTCTAGAACCAGTCATTACTCATTATGTGACAACTGACAAGAGGTTTGTGAGTTGGAAGCTTGCGAATACTTCTTTAACAGTGCCTGTGATGGTAAAGATTTATACTCAGTATTTTACACCAGCATATCAACACACCATATACATGTTCCCTGAGTTTATATTTACCTGTCCTATGTAAACAGAGACGTAGAAAACACTGTCTGCCTTTATCACTTAAATTCAATGTCTTAATCCGCGCTGTTTGTAAGTTGTCATCATAGTCTTACTTACCAACCCATCAGGAAATGACTCCATTCACGAGAGTTTTCTAGTTTGATTGATGGACGTGAAGTCATATACTCCGACCACACCGGCAAAAACTTAATTTATATAGCAAGTCTTTGGTACACCGGGTGTACACGTAGGGTGAATTTATAACTAATACGGAGTAATAAAAGTACTAACTAGTGGCATCAAAAATATTACTAATGATATATGTTGTAAGAATTGGAGTAATTTATATGGATACAGGTACGGATACTGAAATGGACACAAATTTCAAAGGACACACCCAACACTACTACTTTTTTTATAAAAAAATTAATACTAATTTACCAACTGAAAATATGGCAAAATATATGTAGTTAAGTTTTAGCCACTATAAACAGAAAATAAGAGCCTATCACGAAGTCTTGACCTAGTGGTAAAGATTAAGCTCAACATCTCCAGATTTCCTCCCCCCATAGTTGTAAGTTGTAACCCTCCACTGTGGCTCCCTTATACCCGGAAAAAACAAAAATAGAAAATAAGATTGTAGAAAGACATTTGATAGAAGTGTGTTCAAGAGTGTTGGGGTAGCCCACTATCTCAACTCCAAGTTATGAGTGTTGTGTTTGTGCAGCCTAGGTCATCCTTAATCATAATTCATTGATATACTTCAAAGTCCCAGCTCTTCCACATCAGCATGTTCTCTCTTCCTCTCTTCCTGAGCACCCAAACTACAAAGAGAATTATGAATCAATTAGAAGACAGAAGAAACTCTCATATCACAACTTAAAATAGGTGAAACAACGCCCAGAAAGATGCAACACCAGTACACTACCAATAACTTTTTCTTTTGTTGTCTGAATTGAATCTTACCGAATCTAGGAGTAGATTTATACTATGAAGACAACACTTCACATATACAAATTTTCAAGGACTACAGATAAAGGATTCCAGAGGCTTATTCTGAATTCTACTCTGGAAACGAAGGAGAAATACAGGGTTTGGGTAAGGTAGATGAAATGATGACACGGGGAAATAGCAAATGTTCTGCAGTCAGATTTCTCCTCATCAGAGTTCCAATCAGAACAAACCTCCTCCTCCGGTTCCCTCTCGCTTCAAAAGAAGAATTAGAGGTCTAACTATTCAGAAAGTACCACCACAAACACTCGCCCATTTTCAATTATTCTTCCCTTCAGGACAGGCTAGAGGGTTACAACTCACAACATAATTATTAGCAGTTTGATACCAAGCAGACTCTTGGTTCAGAAGACAAGTAGCCAGACAGATACACACCAAAATCTAATCATGTAACTCCCAGTCGTGCCACAATTCAACAGCACAGGCATGCTAAATTCAACAGATATCCCTAAAAAGGAATTGCAAAAAAGAATAGAAAAACACTTACACCAGATCTGAGTATCATTGCAAAGTGACTGTTCCAGTTTGTACGAAACTCACTTAAATGAACCAAGTGCACAACAACAGACATGAATTCCCGGTTGCGAGCTTGTTGTGAGTTGTGACACCTTAGACATACATGCCATCACAAGCTGAGTTCATGGCTGAAATGAAAATACAAAGACCACATTAAGTGAAAGTTAATTTCTCGGGTCAATGCAGACAAGTTTATAAAAACTTGGAAAACAAAAACAGAATAGAAAGGAAAAACAGAAAAAGAAGAAAGAAGAATGAGTTCAGTACCATCAAATTGACAGGAGCAACCTATTTGAGACAATATGTCTTCACTTTGCTGCAGGATTAAACTGGTAATTACATGCAATCGAATGTAACTACGCCTTTGTAGCACTCTGCTTGCTGCTCGCGTCTGTGGTAGGCTGTCCACTATCTGGTTCAGATTTTTTTGTTGAAGAACCAGATGCTCCCAAAGCATCCAGGAAAAACTTCTTAGTAGGCACAATACCATCTCTGTCCATACATTTTAACAGTTTCTCCAAATACTCTTTTGCGTTTGCTTTAGTGTAGGCCCTATAAAGAAGTTTATATGTAGAAGAATTTGGGCGGACTCCCACGTCTCGAGCATTGTAAAGAAACATGTCAGCTTCCATCAGTAAGTTATTCATGCAATAAGCGTCTATCATAGCATTGAATGTTGACACTTTTACTTCCTTGTTAAACGCTCTAAACTCATCAAATGTTTCTCTTGCCTTCGAAGAAGAGTCACATAATCCATACACCATGATAAGAGTCTCATAAGTAATATAACTGGGTGAATAACCCATATCTTTCATTCTCTGGAAGACACTCTCTGCTTTGTCCCTACGCCGTGCCTTCCCATAATTTATTATCATTGAATTAAATGTGGCAAGCGTTGGCTTCTCTTTAGACCTTAACAAGCTTGTCAGTACTTGCTCCATCTTCTCAAACTCTTGTTTCTTTCCATAGGCATCAATTAACAGATTAAAAGTGATTATATCAGGCTTACATTTAGCAATCTTCATCCGAGCCAGTACAGATTCCATTTCTCTGATCATTCCATTTTTCCCATATGCATCCATCACACCATTGAATGTGTAAATATCGGGAGTAATCATGCTTTCTCCAAGATCTTTGAACAAGGTGTCAACCTGGTTGACTTTGCGTGCCTTAGCAAAAGCTCTTAAGAGGATGTTATATGTCACAACATTTGGCTTACAGCGTTCCATCCCTTTCATCTTTTCAAAATATCCCACTGCTTTGTCCAAAGCCTTAACTTTATCACGAGAATGTAAATGAGCTGTTATGAGCGAATTGTAAACAGAAGTATCAGGGCGACACCCACTTTTCCGCATCTCAGAGAACAGCCACATTGCCATTCGAGTTTGACCTTTCTTCCCCATAACTGATATCAACTTCGAATATACACCATTATCCGCTATATACCACCGTTGTTTCTGCATCCATCTAAAGACCTAAATAAACACAAAATTCAGATTCAATTTTTTAACCTGCTCAACAAAGTCCAAAAAAACCGACCCGTTCCACATGAAGCCAAAGAACCAACTAGGCAGCTCAACCAGAAATAACACAATTTTAACCTGAACTCTACCTTGTTATCATTTAGCTACTACTTTAAATCAAAATGGTGACTATTTCTGGTAACAATGCCAAACAAAAGCCTTATCCCAGAGCTCAAAGCTTAATTCATTATTCATTAAGCAAATAACATCACAAACTGACAAACTATCCCTTCTTCATCACCATCTTAGAAAGGTAACACATAATTCATGTAATTTTCAGAATGATAACACTCAAAGTTCAAATCTTTATACAGCATTCCACATAAAAACATAATTTTAGCATACACTATAAACTACAACAGAACAAAAAAACTAAAAAATGACCAAACATAAAGAAATATACAAATAAAATTTGAAATAAGCAAACATAAAAATATAATTTAAGCATACACTATAGTTCTTTAATTTTCATCAAACATAACCAACAGTCCAACACTACCAACAAAACACAAATAAAATTTCAAATAAGCTCAAATTCATCCAATTTTCACTACCCATTTGCCCACAACCACACTCACAATAAAGAAACATACAAAATACAAAAAACCCAGAAAGGAAAAAGGCAAAGATTATCACCTCAAGGCAGTGAAGCCACTGACCACCTTTCCCTAGCTCTTCAAACAATAAAAAACAATGTTCCATCCTAACAACCTTAGCATACTTACTCATAGTTACAACCAAAGGCCTTTTCTCATTAGCATTGTTTTTCAATATCAAGCTAACAATCTCTCTTTCCTCTGAACTATCCTTATCCTTAAACTTATTTATCCTCTTTGGGTAAGGTTTTCTGTTACTGTTGGGATTTGATGATGATATACTGTTGTCACATGCTATTTTAGTACTTGTGGGTTTGTGGGATTTTTGCAGTGAAAATGAAAATGGAAATGGCTGGTGGGTTATAAAGATTGGTGCTTTTGATGATGTGGGTATGTTTGAGAATGCCATTTTAGTTTGGTTTAGTGAGTTCTGCTGATTATGAACTAACTAGGTGAGTGTAAGTTAGATACTGAGATGAAAAATGGGATAGTGTTACTGTTTGTGTTTATTGGGAGGGGTACAGGTGGAATTTGGCTGGATGGGCTAAAGGGGTTAAAATGTATGGGCCATGTTCTTTCTTCCCCTAAATGCCAAATTGGTATTTTAAGTGACACCACACTGCCAAATTGGTATATTAACTAGCTTTCAATACCAAATCGACCCAATTAAAGTGAAAAATTGCAAGTGATTCAAATCCTTCATTAAATAATTATATTTTTTTGGTTTTCCTTTATTTTTCTCTTGTACCTATTATTATATTACTTTTATTTGGTTTTCCTTTTTCTTTCCCTTCCCCTATTTTTGTTATCTGTGGCATACTTGTCTGGTAGGCATGACCAAGTGGACAACAATTTGTAACTTATGGTCAGGATGATGTTGATGCATTGCGTGCATTGGCAGAAGAGACTGGGATAATTGATCTGTTCCTTACATATCCTTGATATCGTTCAGTCAATTAATCACTGATTTTATCTTTGTTTTTCCAAACAAAAAATTACGGATTGTTGTGAATTTGTGATGCTGATAATATTTCTCGTGTGGATTCCTTAACGAGTCAAACTAATGAATGGCCTAGTGGAGTCACCAATAAAGTTGCAGCTGATGATCTACTTTCTGGTGTTTCTGATCTCCCTGGTTAGAGGAGATCGGGAAATAGGGGAGAAGTATGCCACAGATAACCAAAATAGGGGAGAAGGGAAAGAAAAAGGAAAACCAAATAAAAGTAATATAATAATAGGTACAGGAGAAATATAAAGGTAAACCAAAAAAAAATAATTTTTAAATGAAGGATTTGAATCTCTGGCAATTTTTAACTTTAATTGGGTCGATTTGGTATTGGGGGCTAGTTAATATACCAATTTGGCAGTGTCGAAACTTAATATACCAATTTGGCAGTGTGGTGTCATTTAAAATACCAATTTGGCATTTTGGGGGTTCTTTCTTGGGTGACATACTTGATACTTGCTTATCTCTTGTTTATATGGGCTTGTAGTAGACTTTAATTTTTTGATTGCCTTATTTATGTTCCAAATGTTAATGAAAAAATGTCAATGTTTTTTTTCGAAATAATTGGGTTAAAGTTTACTTATTTTTCTATTGTAGCAACAAATTTTCGTGTTCTAAAATTTGTACAAAAAATAATAAGAAGCTTGAAAATTTTAAGAGGAAAAGGGAGTAGGTATAGGCATGTTCATTATAACCTAAATTCAGTTCAATTGAGTTTATTTTTGAGTATAGTTCGCCTTTTCAAAAAATATACACTTATTATCACCCGAAGAAACACCAAGAACCTACATATCAGGCATTTTACAGAACCTGAGATAAGGAACATATGAGGAACATACCAACAACAATAACAATTTCAGTATACTCCCATCTAAGATAACTGAACTGGACTAAGTTTTTAGGAGTTGAAGAGAACGGCCCTAAGAAGACAGAATCCGAGTATCCAACAATGAGCTGGTTAATCTCATTTATCAGGCATGTTATATTTGATTCACATAATTGTCTAGATTAATAGTGACGTTTGGTTCCACATATTAACGTCTCAAACTCTCAATCCTGTTCTTCCTTAGTGAATCCTATACCGAGAACCGGAGCCCACTTGGGACATTTCGGGCTAAGATACCTGCTAATGACCTTTGAGTTCAAGAGCTCAATCATGGCAGCATCTTTTACAGACCTTGGAGTTTTGTACTGGCTCAGTGATGCAGCTCCTTTGGTGGTTGCATATTCCATAAGCTTATCAAATGTGCCATTCTCCACCACCCGTATCTCCAGTGCTCCAATCTTACCGAAGGTTCGAAGCTCGCGATAAACAGAACCTAGTGACTCTTCCATTACTAGGCAACAATCTTCAAGTACAGATGAAGGTATCATTTGGGCCACATTATCTCTAATGTTATTTCTGTTGACGATTTCCCAGAATAAAACATAGTGCCCTGGTATTGTTGAGATGTCCGCGTAACTAGTGTAATCTAAAAGAGATGCATCGAGTCGGGTGAGATGATTGACCGCATTTGTTACTGCATTTTGTAGCTCAGCTTCTTCAGTCTTGTCAAAATCGATACTTAAAACAACGTTCTTACGACTGACAAACTGGAACTGTGGTGCTTTATTCTTGAATCCTGTCACACGAAGAATGTCTCCAACACGATATCTATAAAGTCCTGCAATACAAGAGATAATGTCATATATGTTGATATTATTGGCTTATTGCCTGTTAATGTGATCACTAATTTCAGGTAAAGCCAGTATGTTATAAGTTCATTTGCAAATTATAATTTGAACTAGTACAAGAACCCAACGTAACTCACCAGAATAAGTTGTGACAACGATCTCATACTCGTGGTCCAATTTGACATCAACGAGATCAACCAATCCTTCTCTTAGTTCTTTGCCATCATAGTTGACTGGCAGGAATTCAAAGTAAGCCATGGTTGGGATTATAGTGTAGGCGACATCACTTGGCTTGCAACAAGGGCTTAAATTAAGACCAAATGAACACTCAGAGGAAACATATAGGGCTGAAACTATCGGGAGACCATTACTATAATAATCAAGGGTGGGAATGTACTGAGCCATGGCCCCTGTGACAACACTATAAACAAACTTAGCATTTGGGCACAATCTTGCTACAATACCTTCCCATGATTCCTTGCTACACTCGGACTCTAAAAAGTCTGCTAAGGTTGGATCTGGCTTGAGGATTTCCATGACGGCCTCCCTTACATTCGTGTCGGTTACAATCGGGTTTATCGAGCCAGTTCGAATGTCATGGCAGAGAAGTTTCCAATGCTTCTCCAGAAATCTCAATGCATGGATGAATCCTAGAGCAAAAGGTGCCCCGAGCCAAACCACCTCCCTGATTTGGTAAAGACCACAAAGCATCTGAGCGTACATACTTTGAGATGGTTCAGGACATAAGATGGCTTCCTTCGGGCTCGTGTATTGGATAGAAGGGTTAAAATGTTTGCTTTTCACGAAGCTAGTTAGCAAGGTCCGAGCAAATAATCCACCTGCCGTTGTCATCTCAGGTTTTAAGAATTGGAAATACATCCATTTTCCTTTCTCTAAATCTACCACATGCTGACTCACAACAGGCGGTATTAAACCAAACAACGTTAATCTCCTCACTTGTTCTTCACTTGTTATTGGATACAGCTTACTCTCACCGCCAGAGGTACCAGTACTGTCGAAAAAAAACATTTTTTTTTATAAAGGTTAGGCTGGCCTAATTAAGCATGTAACCATACAGGCTAGGGTCACAGATGGCAATTTAAAATGAAGAGATGATCTGAGGATGAAATACTACCTTGCCAAGAATTCAACAATGGGTTGAGAGCAAAGAATTGGAGCAGTGTCACCGTTAGCGATCCGCTGGACATAAGGCCGAAGGTCCTCGTACGTGATCACAGGTACCTTCTTGAAAGTTTCACGATCAGCCTCGCAACTTCCAAGGCCATAGTTTTGAAGATATTCGACGTTGGCGTTTTGGGTGAGAATTTCAGAGAGCACCCGCCTTTGAGCACTATCAGCATTCATTGTTACATCCTCAATGTATTCCAAGGCACTCTTGCTTTTATCTTCAAGGTTACGGCTAGCTTGGTCTTTAAGTTTTGGCTCATCATCATGGCCGTGCTCATATGCTATGTTATTGGAACCATATGGCATGGTTTGAGCAAATTAGTGAGTGTCGTTACGTAGTTTGAGCACGAGCGAACAAGAAAAATACCGACACTCACTAATTTGGATAGAAAGAACAATACTAACTGAAAGAAGTGTACTTTTTTCGACTGAATATAATATTAACTAAATGTAGACAGATTTCTAGAAGTGAATGAAAAGTTAAGTCTCCAACACTTTGATATCCGTCTTTAAAGACCAAATATGGTGGACAACCAAGTGTTTATTTTGTACTTTGTCGAGCAACTATTTATTAGGATCTCATTTTTCATTCAGAAACAAGAAGGCCTCAAATGAGGTAATGAAGTATAATTGTCGTCACTCGTCAATAGTGACGTTTGGTTCCACACACTAATATCGGATCCTCAAACCTGTTCCTCCCTTAGCTTGTGACTTCTTTGCTGATAACGGGAGCCCAGTTGGGACATTTCGGGCTCAGATACCTGGAAATGACCTTTGAGTTCAAGAGCTCAATCATGGCAGCATCTTTTACAGACCTTGGGGTTTTGTACTGGCTCAGTGATGCAGCTCCTTTGGTGGTTGCATATTCCATAAGCTTATCAAAGGTGCCAGTCTCCACAACCCTTATCTCTAGTGCTCCGACACAGGAGGCTCGAGCCTCACGGTAAACATAACCTAGTGACTCTTCCATTGTTAGGCAACAATCTTCTAAAACAGATGCAGGGATCACTTGGGCCACACTATCTCTGCCATTTCTGGAGATGATTTCCCAGAATAAAACATAGTGTCCCGGTATAGTTGATATGTCAGCGTAACTGGTGTAGTCTAAAAGAGAAGCATCAAATGGGACGAGGTGGTTGGCCGCATTTTTTACTGCACTTTGTAGCTCAGCTTCGTTAGTCTTGTCACAATCGATACTTAAAACAACATTCTTACGACTGACGAACTGGAACTGTGGTGCTTTATTCTTGAATCCTGTCACACGAAGAATGTCTCCAACACAATACCTATAAAGGCCTACACCAAAACGCAATTCGGATAAAGAAAATGAAGATTAATAGTGATGATATTGTTATTCCAAAAGTAGTCTAAGCAACCCTTAATACTTTGATCCTAATGCATATGTACAAGTTCAAACATATCCGATTATGTTAGGTTTCCATGTATTTGGTGAAGTGTGAATTGTTCTATATCGGAGAAAAATGAAGAGAATTACTATTATATAGGTTTGCTGGGCTACTCTGGCTATGCCAATTAATTTTAGGGTAAAACATCATCAAACCTGTATGCTAGCCATCTCTTCCCAAAAAGGGGGTCTAGCACATGTAGGCCCAACAGATTACTCTAAGTTTAGGTAGAGGCACTGTGATATTAGTCTAAGGAGAAGTATCATAATATGCAAATACAAGAAATGAATCTCACCGGAATAAGTCGTGACAACAATCTCATACTCGTGATCCAATTTGACATCGACAAGATCGACCAATTCTTCTCCTTCATCGCCATCATAGTTTACAGGCAAGAACTCAAAGTAAGCCATGGTTGGGATTATAGTGTAGGCAACATCACTTGGCTTGCATAATGGGTTTAAATTAATGCCAAGTGCAGACTCAGAGGAATTATAGATGGTTGAAACAATGGGGAGAGAACTACTATAGTAATCAAGGGTGGGAATATACTGAGCCATGGTCCCTGTGACAATTGAGTAAACAAACTTAGCGTTAGGCCACAACCTAGTTACAATGCCTTCCCCTGAAACCTTGCTACACTCAGACTCAATAAAGTCTGCCAAGCTTGGATCTGGTTTGAGGAGTACTGCCATGACAGCCTCCCTCACATTTGTATCTGTTATAATCTGGTTTATTGAGCCAGTTCGAATATCATGACAAAGAAGCTCCCAGTGCTTCTCCACAAACTTTATGGCATGGATGAACGCCAAAGCAAAAGTTGTCCCAAGCCAAATAACTTCCCTGTTTTGATAAAGCCCGCAAAGCATCTGAGAATACATGCTTTGAAAGGGATCAGGACATAGGATGGCTTCCTTCAGGCTAGTGTTTTGGGTAAAATGATTAACCTTAAAATGTTTGTTTTTCAAGCGGCTACATATTGCGGTTCGAGCAACTAATCCACTAGCCATTGTCATGTCAGCTCTTACGGAGACATAAAACATTCCTTTGCCTTTCTCCAAATCTCGGATGTAATGTGTCAGTACAGGCTGTACCAAACCAGTAAATATTGATCTCCTCTCTTGCTCATGGATCGTTATTGGATACAGCTTTCTCTCACCCCCAGAGGTGCCTGAGCTGCGGAGCCCAAACGAGAAATTTACATAAGAGTGTATCGAAACATATATGCACACTGCAAA